>JAJMHH010000003.1:135358-163503 GCA_030582955.1 Osmozyma tolerans
AAAAAAAAAAAAAAAAAAAAAAAGGATCTGAAAATGAAAATAAAAATGAAATAAAAAATAAAAATCTAAAATGAAAGAAGAAAAACTTAATCAAATAATGATAATATACAGGAATTCTCCCAATTAGGAAACTTAATCTTGTCCGTGAAGCATCATCTCTGTAATCCTCAATTCACTAAGTTAATTCATTAATCTATTCATACGGATCTATATATGATTTGTCCTGCATATAGCATTACCCCACGTCACCGCGTTAGAAACGCTGGAGCATCCAACATTCCCGAAACAACCCCGAAACAATCTCAAAAACCTGAAACAATCCCGAAACAAAGGTGAAGCATGTTTCTCTCGCTAATTCTACTAGCGGCTCTTATGGCAGCTGCTTCTTTTGCTGCCGGCACGCTTCCATGGAGACTTGGAGTGCAACTCCATCAAATCAATGCGGTATCGGCGTTAAGTATGGGCATTTTGCTCGGAACTGTCTTGTCGCTAGTTATTCCGGAAGGAGTTGAAACGGTTTTTGACGCTCCATCGGATTATCTTATTATTCCGAAATCTTCCGCCATTGGATTATCTCTAGTCTCAGGTTTCATGATTATGCTCCTTGTGGACCAATTCACCACCCGTTCCGATGATTCCAAACCCTCTAGTTTCCCCGATGATGCTCCTATCACCGTCAAATTCTCCTCCGTTCTCAAATCAACTTTATCTCTCGGATTATTGTTGCATTCTTCCGTTGACGGAATCGCCCTCGGAACATCTTTTTTCCACCAATCCAACGCCTTCCACATTTTTTTATTCATCATGATCGTCATCCACAAATTACCCACCGCTTTAAGTTTAGCCGTTGTTCTTCGCCAAGAAGGTTTTTCCTCCGCTGTGGCTGAATTCCACTTACTCTTATTTTCCCTTTCTGCTCCAGTGGCTTCAATTTTAACTTATATCATCGTCAAGATTTTCAATTTGGATAGTCCATTGGTTTTGGGTTTCTTGCTTTTGTTAAGCGCAGGGACTTTCCTTTTTAGTGTTTTGCACGTGATGATGCAATTTATGAACGGAGAAAATGATATTGATAGTCATGCTTCATTGGATTCAAACCAGTTGACTCTTTGCATCGTGGGGATGTTTATTCCGGTCGGGTTTCTGGTTGCGGGAGCTCACTAAAGAAAGAGAGTATTCATCTAGTGATTTGTAGCCGAGTGTATTTCCGAATCGGGTAATCTCCGAGGCTCATTAGCAGTATCTCCGGAGCTTATCTCCGAAACCTCCTCCCTGGCCGGGAAATACTCCGCGTCGTCCTCATCATTTAATGAGTCTTGACTCTTTGACGATTCTAATTTTTCCTGCGAGTCAGGGGTTCCATCCACGGGCTCGATTTTGGCCTCACCGGAAAAACCTCCCGATTTTAACGGCAAGAATTCGTGGCTTTTCCGCCACGACCGCCGCAAATCCGGAGAATTGAGACTTTTGATCGCTTTAAAAGTGGCGTCATTGTTCGGAGCCGTGTTCAATTTGCTAAGTCCAATTGCAGAAGAATGTTTGGATCCTGCACGTGACTTGGGCATATTAGCATTTTCCTTAGGATCTGGAGACTCCAGTCGACGAGACGCCATTTGTGGGGATTTCTCAAGTCCAAAACGACTCACAAGATCCAGGGTCTTGTCGGAATAATGCACGGTTCTGTCATGTTTCGGACTAATGCGGAAACTAACGGGGCTTTGCGGTAACTCATCTCCTGAGTTACCACCATTATTATTGTTATTGAAACTGACATCACCAGAACTCTGAGCCTTGCGTAATTCCCCGTGGAGAGAACGACGGCCAGGCACGTGGGAGTCATCACCGTTGGACCTTACAACGGTCAATTTTTGATGGTCGTTTGAGTCGTCCATTAGATGCAACGCCGTGGTGGAATTCCCTTTCAGGAAGGTCTTCTTCGATGACGACTTACTGAATTGGGTCAGTCTACGCCCGAATCGGGCGCCAGCAGATGCAACTTCCGTATTATGACGACGCATCTTCGGAATAACCGCCGTCAGCGTCAGTGGACAACTATGAGGATAAGGTTCCGCCGGCGGAGTATGGTCGGAGAAAAACAGAAGTTGAGCCAATGATGCCAGGTCATCAGCTCTGTCGATCTTTTTCGGAATTTTATACCCAATTCGGTTATTCGCCGATGCAATAAGCCTCCCCCGCAATTTAGATATTGCCATATCGAGCTTAAATTCCACGCCGCAGTGATTATTGATCAAAGTGACTTTTGGCCAGGCGGCACGGGCGCCTCTAAGGACGAAATCAAGCAAAAAATCCGGAGTCGGATTCTCGAAGATCTTGACAAAATCACCAATTTCTAGCGCCGGAAGAATTGTGATATCTCCGGAATATCTTTGAGATAAAACCGAGATGATTTTCATGGCGAGATTTTTGGAAATATCCATTTCATGGATGATTTGGAGGTAATGAATGATTTCACTGGTGACAAAATCGTAGCAATTGTTTAAGAGTCCACGTAACATATCGGTTAGATCGTTATCAAGCCACCCGGAAATACTTCCGAGGCTTAGGCGCAAGATCGGAGAAACATGCGGATTAACTTGCACGGCTATAATATGATCGACATTGAACATTTCGGAAAGACGAAGAATGGGCAAGTCTCCATCGAGGGATCCATCCACGTACTTCAGGGCGACGTCATTATTCCATTCATGGATCTCGTTGGTTCGTGGGTTCTTTTCGTAGATGGAACTTGACGGGAAGATTCCAGGAAGGGAGCAAGAAGCGCTTACGGCCGACCAAATTAGGCAATTCGGAGCGGTCAAGTAATTTAATAAACGCGTCTGTTCATGCGCCGAAGCCGGAGAAACTGTAATATTCAAGATTTTCCCGGTTCTATTATGGGCTTCTCTAAAAGTCAAATCTCCGACAAAATTCCGCATACTTTCCTGAAGACCTTTAATATCGAAAAATGTTCCGTATTTCAATAAATGGCTGATTCTGGCCAAAAGCAACTTAAATGCCGTTTCTTTGGCGTCGGTAGTGCCGAAAATGTTGAACTCAAGTTCGGTAATACTTGCCAATAAAACCCTCATTTCTTCATTATTGTTGCAACATAAGATGCTGGCGATAATTGATCCGGAAGATGATCCGGAGATAATCCGAGGTAATAAATTCCGTTCAAGTAACGTCATAAGTACGCCAATATGAGATATTCCGAAAGTCAGACCACCACTAAGTAAAAGAGCCGTTCGACCAATGTTTTTCCGAGTTTGCATTAACATTCCAAGCAAATAGCGATCATCAAAACCTCCATTACACCCGTCCACCAAGAAATCTAATGCTTTCTGGCATTCCTCAATAAATTCTTCAATAAGTCGTTTTGTCCCCACATGAGAATGCTTATAAAGATTCATGTCTCCCATATTAGCGACATTTCTAGTCCATTTCGTCCTCATCAAATAAAGCACTTTCCGGTGATCTTGTGCCATTCTAGCATTCCGTAATTCTTCAACACTTCGAAATAACATATCATAATCATAAAACGGCAGTTTCGGGTCAATTTTCCACGTGTTATTCCCTAAAAGTTCATCAAGTTTACTCAGAACTTCGTACCATTCCAGATACGACGTTGCATTCTTCTGTTGCCATAAAAGTTGCTCTATAGCCAATTGCTTCTCGTCTTTGTGGGGGAAAATCCGCCCAAGAATAGGAACATATTGAACCGCCCCTGATAGTTTCTTTTGGTACCACGACGGTTTGTACAGGTCTTTGGCGTCCTTATCACCACTTCGTTTGGCTAGGATACTCTCAAATATCTCAGCGTAGCTGCTCCCGTCCATGTTGATACATGGCATGTGACAGTGTGGGGTTTTATGGGTTGTGCACGTGACGTTTACGCACGCGCGAAGCACGTGGGTGAACCGAATATAAATAGAATCACGTGTGTCGCACCTGACTGTCACCTGACTTTACCGGCACCCAGTCACATGTGACACTAAACCACGTACAGAAACTTACTATCACCATACTGTGCCTTATACAATATACGTGATGTAATTTTTGGCCTGTATAGTGATACACGATTTTATAGGCAATAGTTTCAATATGCAGTACAAATGATTAAAAGTGTTTATACCAATTAGCTTCTTGGGCATTTTCAGCAGTTGTTCAGCATCTCGTGGAGCAGATGGTTTTTTTTTTTCTTACGGAGAACCCCGGGACTCGTATGGATATCCTTGGTACTGTTTTTTCATAATCACGTGAATCTCCTATACATTCAACACGTGACTTTGGTGTTTTTGCAGCCGTTTCACCTCCTTCTTCCGCAATTATATAGTGGCAAATCCACCACACTCTTTTTCGCCACGTGATTATTTCCTGGTAAGTCTGTCGTGTGTTCTACTATCTCGTTCATTCGACAAGCTTTCGTATTCTGATGTATTGGTGTCCAGAATTCTGCCATCAATTTTACCTCCGTTTTTACCCGGGGAGTAAAATACAGACATTTTCTGAAATGTTCGTTTCAAAAGTCGATGTTTTATTGGACAGTATTAATCAATTCGCTCTAATCACCAAAACCATCTGATCTAGGGAAATTTGAACTAACAAATTGCAGATCATTATAATCTGAATATATATTTAATTTCCTTATTGTTGTGATCATCTGGACAGTCTTAATAGGGTCAATTCTTTATTATCAGGCAGTTGAATGAATATCCCTGATTTATATCATTTCATTGATGGTTATTTACTATTTAATCTTAGATCACGTGACTACTTAATCACTTAAATCCTGTCACATATTAAAGCTTTCATGGTGACCTTTTTAAGATTGTTGTAACGACTTAGAAATATTAGGATGTACTGATGTTTCTCCGGATGACATAGCATCTATTATTACATATTATGGACTCATTAATATATATAACTATTAAGAAGGAAACACGCAATATTATTACTATATAATTCACCTTTTATATTGTTATTATAATTATCCTACGATACAAATGCAGAAACTCATTATACTTATAGTGACATGATTATATACATTATGAAATATGATCTAATTAACAGTCTCTTCAAGGGCTATAATAAGATTCTATAATAATTCACATACAATTCCCTGATATTCCTCCTGATTAATGAAACTGAAAAGGCAATAAACTAAAGAAGTATCACACCATATATTTCTGATTACGTAATCCGTAAACCCGTACACCAGCTTACCCCCAGTCATCCATCCCTTCAACAAAATCAAGCCAAATGAACCCAATTGCCACCCGAAACCCATATTAATTTTTTGAACTCTCAGGATTACAAAGACACCATTAATTGGCTTTCAAATACCTTCAAAAGTGGATTTCTTATGTACTGCACATAACCCATGTTTAAGGGAAGCCGAAAGAAGGCAATTTTCATATTAGATAGTGATTTCTTAGTTTAGGTAAGGGCATACATTTGGTGACTGTGAATAGAAATTGTGAAAATGTTCTTCTCAGCTTTTAATGTACAATTGCGTTCTTTTATGCTTTGTAATAAACAATTTTTGAAATTCTTATTGGATACTAATAGAAGGATTCTTTTTTCGTATTTTCTTGGTTTTTCATTTTCTTAATTTTCCTAAAAATATTCATTTTTGTTCTTTTTGTCTTTATCATTTTTACTTATCATTTATTTTGCTTTCTTTCTCCCTTTTTCATAAAATCAACCTTCATTTTCATTTTATTCATAATAAGGATTTTTATTTTCACAATTGAATTTTCAAACTTCACTATTTTTAATTCAAAATGTTCACTATATCAAAATATAAACATTCTTACCTTTTTATTTTTGACTATATCTTACAATTCAAATCTTTCTTTGATTACTTTCATCCTTCCATCATTGTAATATATATTTTATATTGTCTAGGTATAGATTCTAATTACTTATGCAAAACATCATATACAGAATATCATATACAAATCATATACAAATTATTATCATATTCATTTAAAAAATTTACCATCGTATCCTCTTTATTTGTTTGTTTATAATAGGTAAGTAGTTAACGTAATAATGAGTATATTTGGATGATTACGTAATCATGTAAATCCGTATTCCATAGTTAATCCATGACCATAAATCATTTAAAGCACCATAGACCTTTGGAAATAGGAAAAGCCACTCGCCTTGTATAACCCTTTTCTAACTGGGACAATAATCACGTGACTAGAATTCTTAAACAAGATTATATAACAATGCAGGCTAACTGGTTATATTGAAACGGCTTTACCTACATGAAGACCCTGATTATGTAATCAAAATTATAAGTTAGGCTGCTAACTTGATTATGTAATCGATTTTGTGTTATAGGTTGTTGAATTGATTACGTAATAAATGTTATAAGTTAGGTTGTTGACTTGATTACGTAATCAATTAACCATACTCAATCCCAAATACTAGCCACGGATCTTCGCTTGAAGCTTTTTTACACCATCTGGAGAAGCCATTATATACGAAACAACAGCCACACCGGCAATCTTACACCTGGATCTCGACCGAAATTCTATCTAAGGCCTTTTGCTGGAGGTAAAGTATAACAAAGAAATTACGCCCTATTTATTGAAAAGAGGGCTATGATTTATATTCTTTTTAAATATAATTATGTTTTTTATTATTCTTTAGCTCCTTTGCAGGTAATATTTGATATTCATATATAATTGTAAAATAGTATGAGAATAAATTTAATACTTATACCTTCGAAGGGGCATTTTTTTCCATAAAATGTATTTTTATATGTCTATACCTATTTACTTATAATAAAAGTATATTAGAGAAAATATCAGTTTATACCGATATACATAGTTATTCATTTTCTTGCTTTATTATAAAATCATTTATATATTGAATCATATAACTGATAATGTTCATAAATAATCTCTTATATAATATCTCATATATTAACATCATTCTGTCATCTCCATATTTTCAAATAACCTAATTGTACCATGACCTTATGTTCTTATCTTCTATATATTAGAAAGACATGGCTTTCATTAGATTTAGCAGCTGATTGGTCTCTTACACTTTTATTACCCTTGTTCATTTATAAAAATCCATTTAGAATATAGTTCACCTCTCTTATCCGGATATCATGGTATAAACCTCTCTTATCCGGACACTTACTTGGGGTCATTTACGCCCTCCAATTTCACGACAACCCTATCTCAAGAGATGATATATGGTTTTTAGCTCTCATAACAACACTTACACCACGTTTGAAAGCTCACCACAGACTGTGTGTCCAAACTCCGCCTTCTTAAATATACAATCACGTGACTGTAAGCATATGATCAAAGTCACGTGATACTACCCCAGGTGGCCATTTCATTTACTATGGAACAGTAGAGTCGTATTTGGCGGAGATAAGACCTATATGATGATTCGTGATGCTTTAAATATATCAGCTCTTCATATATGCATTAAGCAAAAGATTCATAAAAGGGTTATACTATCTGATATTTGTTAATATTTAATATCTTACATTTTAGGTTGTATCAATAAGGAAATGTATATATTTAGCTTATATTCTTATAGTATAATGTATAAAAAGTATTAGGATATAAAGCTCTGCTCTAGTGAGCACATGGAATACATAACTCCATTCAGCTTTAATTGAAATGGAGTGTTTATTGTTTGATTACGTAATCAGGATTATATACACCCGTACACCAGCTTAGTTGGGGTGTTCCAGGGGGTAACGATTTTATCGATTTGTTCTTGTTTCTTTTATAGAAGGTTATTTTTAGGTTTAGATGACCAAGCTGATTTCACAAGTATAATCAAGATTTAAAAATTAGGGGTATTTTATATCAGATTACATAAGCATGAATATATTACACCCGTACACCAGCTTAGTTGGGGTGTTCCAGTAATAGATATAAACAAAATTAATACTCAATTTATAGAAATATTAGCCAAATCTTGACGTATACATATACTATTCTATTGAGTCAGATTTCATAAATCTCTAAATCTTGATGTTAAGCAGATTTAACAATTTTGTATACAATGATTATGTAATGATTACGTAATGATTATGTAATCAGATTTTAATGTCAATATCGATACCTGAAATATTAATATTTGAAGTTTTGATAGACAGAAATAATCGAGTTTTTAATAAACATTCATTTAAAAAACCCAAAATACTGTCTTAAGGATTTACATAATTGTTTCATATTTTTGCACCCCAACGGTTTTCTCACAATATATAAATGAAACCGCGTCCGTGGTAAATTATATTTTTGCTTACGTAATCAACATATAAATCTTAATATAAGGATGATTCCATATAAATGAATCCATTTTTTCCTGTTTCTATTTATAAATATATATATTCTTCCCATATCAATATATGAATATCCATATGAATATCCATATAAATATCAATATCAATATCAATATCAATATCAATATCAGTATATATATATATATATATATTCGATGCGCGGATTGAAGTCATCGATAAATGAAGTATGGATTCATAGTGAATCTTACCAAAACACAAATCTTCCAAAACCACCAACGAAGATTTCGAAGTTTCCATATTGATAAAATTAGTGCTAGAAAAATTCAAGTTAAACTTTTTCCTTCACCATCTCATCATCGTGAATATTTTGATTCCATCCACGAAAAAGAAAGCTCTTCTTCTAAAATGTTCCATCTTACTACTGTTTGTCATCATACAAGTGATTTACGATACCCGCTAATTATGCTCCAAACGAGAGAGGGCTCCAGGTACCTATTTGGGAAAATCTCTGAAGGTGCTCAAAGAACACTAAATGAAAACGGAATGAGGCTATCTAAACTCCGTCTGGTGTTTCTTTCCGGGACTGTTCTGACGTGGGCAGAAATTGGAGGTTTGCCTGGCTTGTTTCTTACTGCAAGTGACGCTACAAGTCGAGATTTGGACGTTTATACCAACTCAAGCAAGATTTTGGCCTATGTGGTGTCCACTTGGCGGTATTTCGTGTTTCGGAAAGGTATAGAACTTCATGTCTCTGAACCTACGCATGAGGAAGTTATCGGAGACGCTTCCACGGTGGTTTTTCCCGTGAAAATCCACCCTCGGACGAACGGATCTACTGACACCGGATCTCCTGATTCCGGTTCCACTGACCCTTCAGTGCACCGTCAACTCCAAAAAATCGTCTCGTTGATGTTCCCAAGAGATACTTCCAAAGTCAATAGCGACCATCCTGACTCATACAAATGGGATCCTAGTGAAAGTGAAGCTCATACTCATACAAAACTTCCTGATCCGGCAGAGGCTTTTCCTGTTAATGTGCAACCGTCCATGAATTACGTGATTCGTTTTTTACCTGTTCGGGGCAAATTTGATCCTAAAAAGGCAATTGCTTTGGGAGTGAAGCCTGGTACTAACTTTAGAGATTTAACTAATGGTGTACCGGTGTTTTCTGAATGTTCTAATCTGTGGGTGAATCCGGATGACGTCATGGGTCCGCCCAAGGAGTTTAAAAAAGTGGTTATTCTCGATATTCCAAACAAAGAGTATCTTTTGCCTACTTTGGAATCGGAAAGATGGTTTGCAAAATCCGATGATCTAGGTCACGAGGATCCAGGCATCGTCTACCATTTCCTCGGCAAACTGGTGGACTTCTCCCTGCCAATTTACCAGGATTTCTTGAAAAAATTCCCTAATGATTGCCACCACGTGATCAGCCATCCCGATTTGTCTACCGACACTTTGGTGTTCAAAACAGCGGCATTGCACAACCTTAAACTCAAGGTGTTCCTCAACGACAACTTCTGCTTGCCCCACATCGAGCAGCCGCAGTTGGAAATCGCCGAAAACGTCACAAAACTCCACCTGCTCCAGTGCTTTACGGTGGTCCCTGAAGGGGTCACGTGCGACAACTCACGTGTATCATCAGTCACGTGGGATGATCTTTACACCAGGGAGGTCCCACCTGACAGCCAGCATTTGAAGCAGGCTGTATTGCAGAAAAGCCAGTTGTCGCTAGCACCATTGGAGGACGGGCAGAATTTGAAAGATCACGTGCAAATAGTCACGTTAGGTACTGGATCAGCGCTTCCGTCTATACATCGGAATGTTCTTTCGAATTTGGTTCGGATTCCTTATTTGGAAGGCGGCGAAATCAAGTTTCGGGCCATTCTTCTTGACGGTGGCGAAAACACTATGGGGATGTTGACGAGGAACTTTGGACACAACAACGGCCAACAATTGGTGCAAATTTTACACGAGCTTGAATTGATTTATTTAAGTCATTTACATGCAGATCATCATCTTGGGCTTATTTCTGTGGTTAATGAGTGGATAAAACAAAATCGGCAATTCCAAGGTAAGAAATTGCATATCGTGGCACCATGGCAATACCATCATTTTGTTGAGGAATGGATGAGACTTGAAAAAGCATGTGAGGGGGTTTCTAAGTCTGATTTGGACAAATTGGTATTCATTAGTTGTGAAGATTTTGCCACTTTTAGAGAAACCCCATTTTCCCAAATGACTCTTGACGAATTCGAGGAGAAGTACGATAATCAAAGACTCTCTGAGAAAGTTTGTCGGGAGAAATTGGCCCCATTAGACCAAGAGAAACTTGATGGATTTTTTGATGCTTGTGGCATTGTCTCTGTGGAAACCGTTAGAGCAATTCATTGTTACTGGGCCTATTCGGTGAGTTTTGTGTTCAAATTAGGAAACAATGAAACTTTCAAGATTTCCTATTCGGGCGATACGAGACCAAATGTCAATTTTGCCAAATGCGGCGCCAACAGTGACCTTTTAATCCATGAGGCTTCTCTTGACGATGACTTAATTGAGGAAGCTTTGGCAAAGAAACATTCTACCCTGACAGAAGCGGTGAAAATGGCTCAATTGATGAATTGTCCGAAAATTGTACTTACTCATTTTAGTACGAGGTTTTCGGAAAAACAATCATTTATCCGAGACGGAAAATCTTACCAAAATCGTTGCAACCATTTACGCCAGTATTTGGGAAAAGTGCATGAAAATATCATGATGCAATCTTTTGAAAATGAGCGGGATTTTTCCCTCATCGACATTTGTTACGCTTATGATCTTATGTCTATTCGGTATAAGCATTTGGATTGTCAAAAGGCTTATTATGATGAAATTGAGAAATTATCAGCACAGCCAGAAAGTGAAACGGAGTTGGAAAAGCAAAGGAAAGAGAAGAATAAGCAGCAGCAGAAAAGAGAAGCTAAAAGAATGCAAAGGATGCAAATTAAGAAGAAACGCCTGAATGAATAACCAGTCACGTGCCCAGTCACGTGCACCAGCGCGTGACTGAAAACCAATACAAACGCGTGACTATCACGTGCACTATTCCCACTATATGCACCCCGCTTTCACGCAGTAGTCACGTGCACCGCGTGACTAGTCATACATCCGTGCACCATCACCGTTGACATCCACATGGACAACCGGCTTGTTTATCTTAGCCAGTGGATTCTCTCCACAGTGACGGCCAAAGTGCCGGCTGGATCCCAATTCACTACACGAATGGCAGCAAAACGGTTCATTCAGTTCAACGGTCCCAACGACATGAATGTTGATTGTACTCCGTTGGTCCGAATGTTGACTTTTTGCAAAACCACTCATGATGGAGAATTAACTGGAATTGTCCATGACGAAACTCACAAAATCCTATGCAAATTTTCTAAAGAATGCATTCGAAAATTTGAATGTGACGAGGCTCAAAGATTAACTTATCAAACTGTCGGATGCTTGTTTATTATACGAAAGGCGAATCTTCGATTTCTCCATTTATCCGAAGCTTTGGAAGAATATGGTGACTTGCCAGGCTTGCAACTATGTGCAGGATTGAGTTTATGCTTCTTAGATGTGACAGAGGTGGAAGTGTTTATGCGTCATCCGCTTCAAACAACGGCAAAGTACGACCTTGCTTTGCGCTACATCTACATGGATAATGAGTACGTGGACCGATTTGGCTGGTCACGTGATGGCTCACGTGATGCAGAATTAACTCAAATAGATCGTTTTTACCAAGGCGGCATGCTTTCCCACGAGGATCTCCCAGCCTCCGCCTCTTGTATATAGGCACGTGACATTGGTCATGTGATTAAGGGTATCAAGATATTTACATCCACTATATATTCCTTTTTGTTTGAGTGTAGAGATTCTGGCGTTTCACCATAATGTATAGATTGTTATATGGCCATTTTATGAAATCAAGAATCGACAATAAATGTTTTATTAAGATTCCGTACTACCCTTGAATTTCTTAGACCTTTTTGCTCTCATCATACTTTTGTCTCTTGGACTGATTACGTAATCACTTAATCACCGTAATATCATACACTACCTTGATTACGTAATCAAATACCAGTAATCGATCAAATACTCATATTTATACCTTGATTACGTAATCAAACACTCATATCTATATCTTGATTACGTAATCGAGTACCAGTAATCAAATACTCATATCTTCATTACATAATCTGTATTTTGTGTTCCATATACTGGTTTTATCTCTGTAAGCCTTACTCTTAAATTCTTCCTTATGTATACTATAATATTTGAATATTGATATACATGAAAATATATATAGCCAACTGAAGAAGTAGATTTCACAGTTGTTGAGTCTCTTGAACTTATATATAAGTGACTTTCAAATATCTCACAGAAAATCAATATTCTTATACTTTTAAATTATAAAGTATATACTACATTATACTGTTGCTTATATGCAGGATGGTGTATATTGTTAGAGTATGTTTTTTTCTAGTATTGTACTTCAAAAGAGCCCTCGAGTACCACTATAGCGCACCTGCAACTGTCAGGATTCTAACGATGGTAATTTTATAGTTTTTTCTTATCAGTTTGCTCTTTTTGCTGAGGGCATGATTGGCCTGGGGTAAGCTGGTGTACGGGTGTTCATGTGATTATGTAAGCAAGGAATACGACATAAAGTAGTTTTCATGTTAACCTTTGATATAAAGTGTTAAAGAATATGATTTATTGAGCATGTAAGAGTCAGATAGTCCATAGTTTTTCAGAAATGGGATCTTGAATATGTAATATTTTACATAATACAAAGCTTAATAGTAAAGTTTACTGATTACGTAATCTTATTAAAATTCGGGATATTTATGTCTCACGTGACAGTTTGATTCTCCGAGTGATTTTGACAATTTTGACATGATAAGTAGAGACTATATTTGTAGATTCTTATCTTTATGATAATTGTAAAGATTATATATGGATTTTTATATACGTTTATAGATATTTATATATTTGTGAATAATATAAATACATTTAGTATTATTCAATATTATAAAAAAGGCAAACTTTTACGTTTTTCGTTCTACTAAGTTTAGATCTTTATACTATTTGGAAAAAATATAGTGGATATCAATTTGGTCATGATTTTCCTTTTCAATTTGTTAACAAATTTTGCTGATTCTGAGAAAATATAGAAATAGCAAAAAAAAAAAAAAAAAAAAAAAAAAAAAAAAAAAAAAAAAAAAAAAAAAAAAAAAAAAAAAAAAAAAAAAAAAAAAAAAAAAAAAAAAAAAAAAAAAATAATTCATGAACAATATACATTTTCTCTTTTATAAATAAATAAGTATCCAAGGCAACAAATCAATATATTGTACACCCGTACACCAGATTCGCAACCATTTCACAAACACGAAAAGGTATAAATACGAAAACCAGGACTACAAAAAAGATCACAATTTACAAACACAAACTTCACAAAAACAACACAACACCACATACAGAAAAAAAGCCAAAAAGCCAAAACACCAAAATACCAAAACCCGTGCACCATGTCATCATTAGATAAACAATTAGATAGAGTAGCTCAGGCGGCACTTCTTTATGCAGAGGAACCCAATAGAAGCGATGAAAATGGCCATTTGGAACGCCAGGACGAAATGGCGCCGTTATTACCGACAAATCCAACACTAAGAAGAGGTCACGTGACCATTTTAGGGATAATATTACTGATTATATTAGCGGCAATTGTCACGGGAATTTTAGTGGCGACTGGGAATGGCGATATGGTGGTAGCATGGTTGGTTGCATTTGCATGTTGGCTTCATGATCAGATTATTGGCGGTGTTCCTGCTGTTTGTAGATATTAGCTATGTACATGCCTATGCCTACGCCGAGACGGAGTCGAGGCGTGGCAACCTTCTTGTCTTCAGGCATATAAAGAGTGGCAGTTGAAGGCGGATGAATCAGCCGAACCTGGCTGAGATGTGGATGAAACGTGGATGAAACGTGGATGGAACGTGGATGACACACGGATGAAACGTGGATGAAACACGGATGTAACTAGGTGAGATGGAAAGACCTCCAGAACTAACTGTCTAAATCCCCCAAGACCTTACGGTCTTGGAGCTAGGTAAGATGGAAAGACCTCCAGAACTTACTGTCTGAAAACTCCAAGACCTTACGGTCTCGGAGTTTAGGTAGGTCTCGGAGTTTAAATACGGTCTCGGAGTTTAGGCAAACCTCTTGCGAACCCTATCGGCCACCTTGTTTGGATTAACATTCTTGAACTTCCTGGTCTTAACAAATTTCTTAAGACCCCAGATACTCTGAGACAACTTGTTGGACTTGGATTTTCCTCGGCCACCACCATGAGGGTGATCATTGGCGTTCATAGCCACACCACGTACCATTGGACGGAAACCACGATGACGACGACGACCGGCTTTACCCCAGTTAATCAACTGATGAGCACGATTAGAAACCATTCCGAGGGTAGCCACACACAGTAAACGAACGTAACGTTGTTCACCGGAACTCAAGCGGACAATACAGCGCCCTTGGTCTGGATGCTTAGATAAGAGTCTAGCGAAGGTTCCGGCGGACCGAACAAGTTGACCACGACCATTAGGATGCAAACCGATGCTGTGAATGACGGCACCAACAGGGACCATACTAAGGGGCATACAGTTGCCTTTTTGCATGATTCTGGCGTTAAGTAACGCCTCATCGATTTCACCTCCATTGGTCCGGTTCATTTCTTCAACAAAGTCACGTGGCAAGCCTTGACGGAAAGATTCAACTTCATCACCAGCACGGACTCCTGAAGGGGCCAAGATATAAGACAAGTTACCCGATTGGGAATGCTGGATCAAGGCAATATGACCAGAACGGTTGGGGTCGTATTCGATCCGCAACACCTTCTGCTTCCCAGGCTCTGTTCTAAAGGCATCCACAAGACGAACACGGCGTTTATGGCCACCGCCACGACCACGGATAGTGATTTTACCCAGGTTATTACGACCGGCGGTGTTTTTCTTTGGACGAGTGAGTGCCCGAACTGGACGACCACGGTGGAGATGTTCATGGATGGGTTTGCGGAATGTGGCAAGACCAGGACTGTTGGGGCCTTCGTTATAGTGTTTGATTTTGATTTGCGCCGACATGAGCTTTCTTTGTCTGATGTAAGTTTCATCTCTTTTTTCCAATTCTGTGAGATCTTCAGGAGGAGTCACGTTGACCACGGGGGTCGAACGAGCTGCAGCGGAACTGGCACTACTTGCTAACCGCGCAAACACTCGTGATGGTCCCGTCCAGGCCCATTTGCTAACGGCGAACATAACGTGGATGAAGATTTTTTTTACTGTTGATTTAGTTTTTATTCGCACACCAGTACATTTGGTGTTATATGTAGGATACACCTGTACACCACAATAGTTGGGAGGTTATATGGGAATCCGTGAGTGATTCCTGATTTCTGTGACTCCTGTGGCTCTTGTGGCTTCTGTAGTTCTGTGATTCCTGTTTATATCAACGAGTTACTGTTGCATTTTTATGAAAGTTTGTCAAACTATAAAAGAGGGTATATGCAGGAACCAGAAGACAGAATTGTATAAGGTAGTGATTATGTTAGGAATTGGATTTGAATAGCTATTTTACGGTGTATAGTCAAAATTGGTTATGAAATAGTGTAATTTTGAAATAGTTAAAATATAGAATCTTTATAAAGTGATATTTAGTGATAGGCATAATACTTCACCCGTACACCATAGTAGTTAGCGGTGGCCGTTTGCTACCGTAGTAATGCCATGACTATATAGATTATATGTTACCTTCGATATTAAATAGATTATCTGTTACTTTCAATCGTATTAATCTTCATATTGAGATAATAGTAGTTGCCTGGGTTATACTAGACCCGACGGCTCTTAAACTTGCACCCGTACACCACAAGATGACACCCTTCTCCATAATATGCACCCGTACACCACAAGAATTAAGACACCCTTCTCCATCAAAGTAGTCTTTACACCTACAATAAGGACCATATTTGAAGGCAATAAAGGAAAACACCTCCGGCAATCTGCGTAATAAAGCACCGGCCACAAAATAGTACTTAAGATCTTACACCCGTACACCACATTAGTACGGCAGGATAATGAAGGTATAGTTGCCTGGCTAATGTCTATGCTGTTATCCACTACGAATTTATTATATACTACGAAATCATTATATAATATAATCTCATTATATACTGCCTAATTGCATGAGATTTGCACCCAATATAATAGCTTACATCCGTACACCACAACAGTTGGATTAATTGTAATCTGGTCGAGAATGTAGAAGGTATAGGCAATCACGGCAACGTACCGAACTCTATAGCTTTGGTAGCTTTAACGGATCAAAAGGAGCATGAATGGTGGTTTTTCCGGTTCTCACGTGAATACACCCGTACACCAGCTTACCCCAGGACAATTAGGCCTTCAGTAAAAAGACACAAGTTTGCAAGAATCAAAGTAAGAGTAGTATAGATAAAATCAGTGAAGTCTGGGGATTTCAAAATGATAAGAGTTGATGTATAAAATTGGTTTTGCAGTGGTTAGAGACTACACCCGTACACCAGGGCCTATATGACAGCAATAGAGCATATTCTAAGGGGGCCTATGTAGATTAAGAGAGTAATCTTAACCATCCGGGGGTGGTAGCCATGGGCATATTTTTTTCTCTAATATTTCTTATATGTTCTTTATAAACTTTTTATTTCATTTTACTATATTATATAGGCGGTATATTTAGGTATTATTTATACCCATCGGGGGGATTATTAAACCTTTCTTTTTTATTTAATTCTTATTTAATTATGTTTATTTTTATATACTTTATTATCATATATATTTTATAGTTTTTGATAGCCCTTTTCTTTGGAATATGTATATATGTTGTAAATATTAACTTATGAATCTTAAATTAATATTATAATTATGATAAAAAGGAATATACCAATGATAAAGCATAGTATAAGTATTAGAAATAATGAATCATCAAAGTAACTTAATGAATAGGGAATCTTAATGTTGAAATTGAGTCAAAAAGTATTATTGTAGAAAGAGTAGAGTCCTTTACAAATATATAGTTATAAAATATTAAGAATTTAAATAAACAGAAATAAATCAGCCAGCTTTTATGGTATTTTATAGAAATGTAATGAAAAAGCCTGTCTTTAATATTTTAATTATTATTTACATGGAAAAGAATATAGAGATGGTTAGTTGGGTATACTCCCTGGTGTACTGATGTCCGGTTAAGAGAGGGGTAGAATATAAGTGCCTTATACCGTTGTGTCTGAACCATTGGATATATCTTGGATATGTGTTTTTTGAGTCTTTGAATATTCTAAATTCATAGTTTTTAAAGCTCTAGGGACCCGTGTGGTTAAAATTAACGGGGGTAAGTGTCCGGATAAGACAGGTTTGGTGCACGGGTTTGTCTATACACTGCAATTTTAATATACCGATATTATGTCATAAGATTATTATGTGAATTAAAGTTTATTTATAGTTTAAGTATCACATTCAGTTAAAGGTTATTGGTGAGAGTTAAAATAGACATTATTGTATTTTGTTTTTGTAGTGTTTTGTTATTGTAGTGTTTTGTTATTGTAGTGTTTTGCAATTTGCTGTATTATAAATTACCACTATTAACAACTGACAACAAGTAAAGATTCATTTTTAGGCGTTGTATTGAAATACAGTATAAGTTATAAATATTAAGTTATGAAATTAATATTATAATTATGATAAAAAAGAATACACCATATAATTATGATAAAAAAGAATATACCATATAATTATGATAAATAAGAATATACCACTGATAAAATATAGTATAAGTACTAGAAAATAATGAATCATCAAAGTAACTTATTAAAAACCAACAGGGAATACAAAAGGTGAGTGAAATTATATGAATCAAAAAGTATTACTGTAGAGTAAGAAAAGTAGATTCAACTACTAAGACTAAAAGATAATATCAAATAAAAGTACCGTAAGGGAAAAAAGAAAATAGTTTATAAAGAGCAATTATAGTATGATGTACCCGAATAGCCCCATATGAGAAATTTCTGATTATGTCATCAAGTTGACTCAACATTTTGATTATGTCAGCATTTTGTCAGCAATTTGATTCAGCATTATGAATATCTCGTCAGCAAAGAGTCAATAATTTGATAATGGGCCAGTGAGTTATATTGTTAGTGAAGATAAACATCATATGAATGACTCAATAGGTAGATGTAGCAAAATCTTCTAAAGAAATGTGTAATGTATATACATTTCTGAATAATAATAATTAATTATCTATACAAAGATAATGTAAATATAAATATGACAATATATTAGATATAAATAAAACATATAACATAAAATATGAGATAAAACCCCAGGGGCTATGTTTATATACTTTATGTCAGCTTTTAGAGTTGATATCAAAAGAGTAAAAAGTTATCAAGAAATAAGTATTAAGGTCAAAATATTAAGATGAGGATACTAAGATACTAGGATATTGAGGAATTGAGATATTGAGAAATTGAGAAACTGGGCATTAAGAAATTAAGTAATGATTATCAAGAGCCAAGTTTTGAGAACTAAGTATTAAGAAATGAGAAATTGAAATAATGAGCAACTAAGAAATTGATATACTGGGATCATGAGATGAGGACTAAAAAAACAGGCACTAAGAATTTTAGGTGAAAATAGTGAATGTATGAAAAATGAAGATATTTAGAGAATAAAAATAACAAAAAAAAAGTGTTAAGAAATAAATATTAACATACTTGGACTAAGATATTAAGCAATAAGTTTTAAGATATTAAGAAACAGGTATTAAGATATTAAGAAACAAGTATCAAGATATTAAGGATATATAGTATATACTACTATATACTACTATATACTATAGTATAAAGAGCTAGTGCAAAGGATCACTGGCCCATCCGTACACCACAATAGTTGACGGACACTCTATACCATGATAAGATAGAGATGAAGCTTTGCATTAAGCACATATCATTGAGCACATCATTAAGCAGATATCTTAATTAAGCCAGGCACATGCCTGGCTTATACTATATACTATACTATATAGTATAAAAAGCCAGTGCACCTTCGGCGCACTGGCGCACTGGCTTGCATCCGTACACCCCCCACCAGCCAATCACCAACGTCACCACCTCGGTGCGAAAGACAAAAACCATAAAATTCTCCATCACAACACCTTCCAAATTTACCCCACCATGTTGTCCACTCGTGTGTTCGCTCGTACTTTGGCTTCAGCTGCCAAGTCCACTAAACCTCCAATTCAATTGTTTGGCGTCGAGGGAACTTATGCTTCCGCTCTTTTCTCCGCTTCCGCTGAAAGATCCTCCGTTGATGCTTCGTTCCAAGGTTTGACCAAGGTTTCTGACTTGATTAAGAACGACGCTAAAATCGCTGACTTCTTGCACAACCCCGCATTGTCTAAAGACGACAGAAAAACCGTGGTGGACACCATTGCTGAGTCTTTGTCCTTGGATAAGACTATTCACAACTTCTTGCAGGTTTTGTCTGAAAATAACCGTTTGGCTGAGTTCAATGGCATCTACTCTAACTTTGGCAAATTGTTTGACGCTTACCAGGGCGTCGTCGAGGCTAGAATCACCTCCGCTAAACCTTTGGATAACAAATCCTTGAGAAGATTGCAGTCTGCTCTTCAAAAGTCTTCTTTTGTCGGTGATAACAAGACTTTGAAGGTCTCTCAAGAAGTCTCTCCTGACATCTTGGGTGGTCTTATCGTCGAGGTTGGTGACAAGACTCTTGACTTGTCTATTGCCTCTAAGGTTTCCAAGTTGAACCAGGCCTTGAACGAATCTGTTTAAGTCTCTGTACATTCTATACGCATCCAGCAACTATTCCTTCCAATATAAATCTGATTACATTGATGTTGACTACTAACTTTCTTTTGACTACTGACTTTCTTTTGACCACTGACTTTCTTTTGACCACTGACTTTCTTTTGACCACTGACTTTCTTTTGACTTACACTGTCTTGAATGTCCTCTCCATACTCTATGTTCGTCAACCTATTGTCTTCTGTATATCTTTTCTACTCTGACCCAGGATCCACTCACCAAAAGAGGATTCCACTTTTGTTAATCCACACAATTGTCCATTCGAATTGACCAGGAAAACCCCCCACGTTTCCTCTACACCAGTGTTGCCATCATGACACGTGACTTGATTGCACGTGATCCCAGCAACGTGATATATTCAAATAACCTCTAGTCAATGGTTCACTTCAACCACCCATGAGTTGCTTTTAAAAATATCATAAATCAGTCAAGCTCCCACTGGATGTAAATGGAGCGTCAAACCCCAATGGCAGCTTGGCTCCATTGGTCTTACAAAATGTGAAGGCTTGTTTACGCCATTTTGCCTAGATTCAAGAGATTCTACTATCAACTTTGAACCCACTGGAAATGGAAACCCAAAAGGTCATCATAGATTGTGTAAAGATTAACAAAACGGTTGCATTTGGTGCCATTCGATAACACGCACATGACTAAAGTCACATGAGAGTTCTATATGGCTGTCCCATTATTTTTGGACAGGCAAGTCCCTGTACTTCTGAAAAATACATTTCAATCCTAAAGAAAGATTATTAGATCATCCCAAGCAGAAAGAGGCTTTTGAAATAGCCTGGGACAGCCACGGTACAAGTTACCTAAATAGGAAGGTTTGGCTGGGCCGTTTTTGTCATTTATTTGCGGAAACACCGCCCTTCATATCCTGTCATATGATAAATCACACGCGTGACTTTAGTAATATACATCTTTAGCTTTGGGAGGACGGTATGAAGGGAATTCACCATAATGCACGTGCCAGTAGGTCACGTGCACTGAAATTTCAAATCCCACTTCTATGGTCATGTGCACCGAAATTTCAAATCCCACTTTTGCCTTAGAAAAGCTTTCATGGCTTTTTCACTGTAGATCGCCACTCCCACAGTCTAATGGAAGGCAATCTGCTGGGGCTGTGGTTGGGCGGAAACACTTACCCAAATAGGAAGGTTTAGTTAGGGCATTTTTCACAAAATATTCCGACAAAAACCTCTTCTATATTTTGACCAGGGATAATAGCTGACCGCATAAAGCCATGAAGCAGGTAACAGGACCTAAAAACTGATGTGGAAAGCAGAATAGGCAGTCAAACAAAAGTCACGTGACAGATCACGTGACGTGTATTAATGAGGTGACCGCGTGATAAGAATCCAAGTCTGAACTACCAATAAGCCCTCATGTTTCCTCTTCTTAAGTGGGTCGTCACTTTCGTGGCGGCAATTCTCAATTTCTTTGTCTACTTTTACCCGGATATCGTTAACGGACCTGGGGTGTGCCAATGGGCAGATCACGTGTACGAATGGAAGTATCCAGTGTTGAACCAAATGGTGCCATTACGTAATCAAGCAGTTCAGACGGTTCTTCTAAACTTCCCACTGGTCCGGAAAGAAAAAGACTATTCCAAAGAGGAAGCCATCCACATGCTTACGTTTGGCGACCCACAAATCAACGGGAATTGGCGGTCTACCAAAGCCATTAAGCGCCTTGATAATTACGGGAACGACCACTACTTAGGGCATATCTACCGTACAATGCAAAATCGGCTAGCACCAAGTCACGTGGCGGTTATGGGGGACCAATTCCTGTCACAGTGGATTTTGGATTCGGAGTTTTACAACCGAACACATCGATTTGTCAATCGGTTATTCCCACGTGACCTTGAATATAAGGCTACGGTGGAGGAGACTTGGAGCAAACACGAAGATTATGACTGGGTTCGGTGGCTGCAGGCAGAGACGAAGATGCTGGCGGAAGAGCGGTTTTCTCTGAGGAATTATAATGATGTTTACGACTGGGTTTATCCGGAAAGAAGCGTTCCTAACCACGATAATCCACTTTTTGTTAACTTGACTGGGAATCACGATATTGGGTATAGTGGAGACGCCACTTGGCAACATATGGCAAGATTCCATCATTTGTTTGGTCAGAATAATTACGTAATCACCTACAACCGCGGCACACCCGCGGAGTGGCGAATGGTTGTTCTTGATTCACTTACTTTGGATGGTCCAGCCTTACAAGAAGAGTTCCGGGAGTTCACGTGGGGATTTTTAAACAGCTTAAATGCTTCCAATTTAGATTTCCATGGCTCTACTGTTCTTTTGACTCATATTCCTATGTTCAAAAAAGCTGGTCTTTGTGCTGATGGCCCAGACCACCGGTGGTATGAGAATTACGCTAGGGAACCATACAAAAATGGGAAATTACGGTCACAGAATCACCTCTCATACGAATCTACGCAAAAAGTTCTTGATGTGGTGTTTCCTAATAAGGAAAAGCCTGGCCTTATTTTAACTGGTCATGATCACGTGGGCTGTTCTTCTTACTATAGTCACGTGAATGGTGAATGGGTTGGAGAAAAGACTCCAATTACGTCTGATCGTGCTCCAATTCATGAAGTGGTTGTACGAGCGATGATGGGAGAATACGATGGTCAAACAGGAATTGTTACTGGTGTTTTTAATAAATCCGCTGGTTATTGGGACTTTCATTTTTCTTATTGTTCATTTGTGATTCAACATTGGTGGTGGGCGTCCAAGGTGGCTGCTTTGGTATCGTTGCTTCTTCATTCGGTTGCATTTTTGACTCGATGAGTGATTCATGATGAATGAAATGAATCATGAATCATGAATCATGAAAGGTTCACCACATGTCTCCATGTGACAATCACGCTTTAATCACGCGACAACCACGTGCCTTCGACACGTGATTGTGCCCGACACGTGATTATTCATTATCATCAGCAACAGCAGGTTCCTCGTTATCATCCATATCATCAACAGGAGGCTCTTCAGGAGCTTCACCACCTTCTAATTCAGCTTCAGCAGATTCTTCATCACCTGAAACATCATCTTCTTCAGGGGCTTCGTCTTCTTCTTCAGCATCGCCATCTTTATCCTCGCTGTATTCGTTATCTTCTTCAGGTTTTTCTTCTTCATCATCAGGAAGAACGTCATCAGGGTTTACAAATGAATCTTCTGCTTCAGCGTCTTGTTCTTCTTTAGCAGCGGCGGGACCAAGAGATTTGGATTCATCTTCATGTTTTGGTTCTGTTTCATCCTTTGTTTCAGACTCTCCCTGAGACAAGTTTCTGACCTCGTCTAAAGCAGAAGTGAAACTTTCCTCTGGAGAAACTTGAATTCTCTTTACAACCAATTTTCCCCCATCAAAAATGAAATGAGACCGTTTAACTCCCAGAGGAGACTTTTTAGCTCCTAACAATCCAATGAAGTCCCTCTTTGGATCAGACAAAAGAGGAAAGTTCAACTCGGATTTGGTGACAAAAGTATTCTGAGATTTTGGAGAATCTGCCGACAACCCATAAACTGAAGCATCCAATTGAGCAAAGTCTTCCTTTTGTGCAGCAAATCCTTTAGCTTGTTTGGTACACCCTCCAGTTGAAGCTTTTGGATAAGTGAAGATCACGACAAATCTTGATTTTTCACCTAATTTGGAAATTTCAACCTCATTTTCATTTTCATCCAAAAGAGTCAATTCTGGAAGACTGCTACCAATTTCAATTTCATTGCTTGATTCATTCGAATCTTCAGTTTTTGCTTTTTTGCTTGCTGGTTCTTCCCTAGAAGCTACTCTAGCAGAACGACGTGGAGCTGGCATTTTTTATTGAAATGAATTTGAAAATTGAATTTTAAAAGAAAAGAAATTGAAAAATGAAAATCGAAAAGAAAAGACGATGGAAAAGAGAAGGCAATCAAGATGGCAATTCCTGTCTTGCTGTTGCTGACTGCACCATTGCAGGCCTGTGCACCACGCCACCACAGCTAGACTTTAGCCATTACAGATCCGTACATCAGACCCCTAAACCCGTACATCAGACCCTTACATTCGTACACCAGATAATAAACCCGTACACCAGATAATAAACCCGTACACCAGATAATACTCGTACACCATCAACAGACACGATACCCCTGCATAGTATCCCTACATCTTCATCTAAACTACAAATGAAACGAATCTTTCGACGATTGTCAAGGCTGAATTCGGCCCCTGACTCCGTCACGTGCGCACAAGAAGCAGAAATTCTTCATATTCTGGAAATTCAAGGCAATGATGAAGTCAATAATGATCAGCCCGAATGGCTCCGACGGCGGTGGAACAGTGACCATAATTGGCGAGATGGATCTCCTCAAGAAACGAATGGTCGGAACCCCTTCTTTCGGCCCGATCGGTCCGATCGGCCCGACTCTCCCGATACCCTTTCCGTATCGTCATTGGCTCTTTCCGACTCCGAAACCCTAGCTCAGCCTCGTCGCCACCGTCTTAATCTCCAAGATACTTACGAGGATAATTTCCACGCGTATTTACCCTATGTTTTGCGCAGAAGACGTCTTGAACGTAATGGCTACTTTGATGACGCGTCGGTGGCGTCTTCCGAACAAACGGTGATGGCGCAACAAACTACCATTTTGGGCCGTGCCCCGGCGGCTTTTGACTTTAAACGGTCTTTGGTGGTGGCACGTGAGTTCATCAAAAGCACAACATACGTTTTTCCCGATTCGGCGTCGTTTGAGTTATTCCGCCAGTTACGAAGCTCTAGAAAGCATAATAAGGATACTATTGCTTACGATGCCGACGGGAACATCCGTCGGTTGAGATCAGACCCAAGGGATCTGCCGAGGGACCCGTCAGGGTCCAGGAACGAATCCAGAGACGGATCCAGAGACGGTCGAGAGGCAAAAGATGATTACATAATCGATACCCGCCTGCATATAATCCCAATCCACTCAAAACTCAAAGGTGAAGGGCTACCACTTTTCAAAGTGGTTGTTCCGTATATGCTGAGTTTCAGAAGAAAAGTCCCGTTTATGGTGTTTCGTCGCTACCTCGAAGTTCCCGAAAGGCCTCGTCCAGGGGACCCGGGGGACGAAGATAAATCATTTGAAAGTTATGTCTTCTGTGCAGTACAGGTGAAAACATTTTCCAGTTACAAGCGATTTGTGCTCCATTTCACTCCAAAGAACCGTCCTGCTTTTAACGTGCTTGTGTTTCAGTCCAATTATACTCCCTTTGCTGACTTCAACTACGGCGGAACCCGTTTTCGTGTCGTGGGCACGGCATTATCGAACCCGTACCTCCTCACTTATAACCCTGAGCTCAAGCTTCACGTGCTCGATGCGACACAATCATCACTTTGCGACAATGTCGTCAACAAACAACCCGGATGGGTGGTCCGAAGCTCAACGCCACATCCAGCAGATGTCCAACTTGTGGACGATCCTGCAGATTTACCCAACCCAGTTCCATCACCAACAAGTCCAACTTTAAAATATTCAGACTGCATATACTCTAGATCTGGATCTACGCGGTATATTCCAGCAAATCTTCCCCCATTTGGAAGATTTCTTGATGCTTGTGCCTACGAGGATGATGGACCATTTTTTCCGAAAAAGTATAACAATGTCGGAACGTTGGAACTTTACCAGGGGCATCCAGGGAATTCAAGAGGTACCGGTGTCGGAGGTACGGGTGCAAGCACTTCTACTACATTTTCAGTGGAGTTTGATACGTTGGTACTCACCACCGTTTTACTTGCATTGCAAGAGACGAGGGTAAGAAATACCACACGATACCCATCCACAAAAATTGGAGGTCGGATTGGAGCACTTTCTGCGGGACCGCCAGGAATGGTTGCTCCAACTCAGCAGATTCTGTTTTTTGATGTTTTGTAGGATGGAATGGCTGTGGCCACGAAGAAAAGATGAACGAAAGGGAAAAGAAATGGAAAAATGGATACATGGATGGATACATGGATGGATACAGAATGGAAAAGGCATGGATACATCGATATGGATGGATATAGGAATTATATAATGGATATGGATTGGACTGCATACAGGATTGTATACACTTTTATGGATGGATAATGGACAATTCCGTAATGATTCTTGGATGTTGTGGATGTTTCATGGGTGTAATGAGTGTTTCATGGAGAATGGATAGATCAATCCTTAGGAAGTCTCTTTAGCGGCTTGGAGAGCGAGATCTGTCTCTTCTAGGGGATGCAGAACGGGAGTAACGACCACGGCCAAAATGCTCATCATGATCCCCAGTTTCGGTGCTTTCAGGAGGTGGGGCCAGATCAAAGTCACGTGGGGAAGTCCGGTCCACAGGGTAACGGTCTCTATCGGATCTATGGTCCATACGAGGATCCATGCGGTCACGATCATCATAATGACGGTCACGGTAGCCGTACGAGTCACGTGGAGGAGGAGGCCCGTACCCTGCGGGACCACCACCATAATAGGCATCACCGCCACTGACACCGCCACGACCACCACGTGATCCATAAGGAGCCGGTGGTCCGTAACCGCCATAACCACCACGCTCATACCCGTAACGGTAACCGTAGCCACCGCCACTGCCACCGCGACTGCGATGTGGAGGTGGATAAGGAGCTCCGTAAGGTCCTCCGTAGCCGCCAGCGTAGCCACCACCGCCACCGCCGTAGCCACCACCGTAACCGCCACCAGAGTACCCACGGCCGCGGAACCCGCCGCGAGGTCCGCCTCGATATCCGCCTCTAAATCCGCCCCGGAATCCTCGTCTGGCCGAGAACGGATCAGAACGGGCCATTTGGACTACAAGACCGTCTTTGGCCGCGTATGGCAATGGTTTTCCCGCAAGCTCAAGCGCACGCTCGCAATCTTCTTCATTTTTATATTCAACAAAGGCGTATTTCTCGCCATCGTCTGTTCGTGGAGGAGGAATGTCGAGTCTCACGAGCTCGCCGTATCTGGAGTTAGCGGGGAGTTGGAAAAGAACGGGGAGAATTTGCGGAAAACGTACTTTTCGAAATCAGGCGCCAAGTCGGCGGCTTTAGATTCTTTGGAGAATCCAGTCACGTAAAGAGTGGACTTGGGCATGGTGGCGAGTAAAAATTTGCACTGAGCTTTATGAAGAGTTACCGCGTGCGAAGCACGTGTTGATTCAAAGAAAAACAAGTGCATAGCACGGGCTTCAATCTTATACTCAACAATAAAAAGCACTGGCTGTATACTTCTCAATTGCTATCTGTACCTCTCAAAATCTACATCCCTCACAACATTCTCTTTTTTTTTTGTATTTCTCCACCTCGGGTCAACCGGCAAAATGTAACCGTTTAGCACATCACGTGCGCCGCACGTGATTTGAAATTCTATCTTTCTTCATAAAACTACTACGTTGCATTGATACTACTACAGAAAAGCTCCCCCTCTGCCAAGCTGACATCCACAGTGATACGCTTGAAAAGCATGTGCACGTGCGATGCACGTCCGTTAGCTGAAATGTATCACGTGCATAACTCTAACTAAACGTTAATTTCACGCGTGGGAAGATTACCCCTTTTTAATTTTCATCCACGTGACCATGATGCCCAACATGGCTTGGCGAACCCCAACAAACATACAAAGGTTCCATACAGTAAAATAATTTTACTATACAAAAATGCACGCCTCGGTAAGGGTCCAATGTACTAACAACTTCGTTGCCTCGGAAACGAGCTCAACTATTTAAATGAAACGTAGATAAAACGTCAGTGACACAACCGTGAAACGTCATGAAACGAGAAATTTATACACTATAGATACTATATAGCATATACTAGTATAGTATATACTAGTATAGTATACTATAGATGCTATATACTATCTACATACTATATCTACATACTATATTTATAGTAGAGGATATATAGTA
>JAJMHH010000003.1:170247-217454 GCA_030582955.1 Osmozyma tolerans
TCAATAATCAAATTTCAATAATCAGATTTTAGTATTAAAAAATTTTGATAACCAATAATCTATACGCAATTTTCAATTGATATCAATAATCAACAATTTATACATAACTACTCAATTAATAGTCAATAGTCTATACACAAATTTTCAGTTAATAGTCAATATTCAATAATCTATAAACAACTAATAAGAAATATAACAATCAATAATTAATAAATTAATATCATTTTTTTGATATTTTTAATACCTTTCTAACACCCTTTAATAACTTTCTATACCTTTCTAATACCTTTCTAGATAATTTTAAATTATCTATCAGAATTGTTTTAAATATATATTTGACTATCCTTCTATACTCTTCCTTTTTCTCTCTGTCTAAGATATTTCTCTAAATCCTCTTTATATAACGGTAATCGTGTACAATATAGAGAATATAGAGGAAATTCAATGATAGTAAGTATATACTATACTATAAATACTTCAGTCTCAATATTTATTTATGATTTCCTGAAATCATGGAATAGAAACTACGAGGGAACCAAGGAGGCAAATTTCAATTTATCAATAAATTCTGATAATCCAATAATCAATAATTAATCATTCTCATTTTTTTGTTCATATTTTAATTCTATTCTTATTCTATTCTTATTCTATTCTTATTCTATTCTTATTCTATTCTTATTCTATTCTTATTCTATTCTTGTTCTAATTGAAAAAATCCTATAGTATTTCTGATAGCTGTTCCTCCTCATTTGTCTATAAAATACATATTCCATGAATGTTGTCATTACAAATAGTATTATTCTTATCTATCAATAGTTGATTATTCCATCATATAAAGCTTTACCAATATGTAACTATAATCCCAATATCTACATATAAAATATAAAATGATGCTCTAAATGCACATATTGTTGATATGATATGAATCCACATTCAAATGGTCATCTTTCTCTATTTTAAATTCTCCATTTAAAAATGACTATTGATATATATCCTGCATATACTCCTCATATCACTATTATTGTATTTTTGCCATTCTTCTAAATACATCTTCTCGTCTTATCAATAACTGTTTTCATACAATTAACAACAGCTATACATTATATACTATACATTATATATAATACACTGTATATAATACATCATATATACTATACAATTTATATACTATACTATATCTAAAAAAATTATTCCTAGTATATCGAGATTTATTATATATTGTGTTTTCTATACCTATTGTGTATTATGTATTATGTATTACGTATTTTACAGGTTTCATCTATTCCAGTTCAATATGTTCTTTTTTCTTTGTTTTTATCAATATTTTCTACTATATACTCCTATATGCTTATTTCTATATTTTTTTGATTACCTTATATTCCAGAATCTATTCTTTTACCTAGTGATCCCTGCATATAAACATATATCTATTAACTCCTGCATACATTATCTATATTTACCAACCCTGAAGTCATAATATCCTTATTCTGCCTATACTCTGCACTTAATATACTCTAAATTATTCTGTTAATTATTTATAACTTTGTGCAATATATACTATTTTTTCTATTTTATCCTACATATAATCTACATTACTATCCTTTATGTATCCTTACTTTATACCATTTCTACTTTTTTACATAGCTGTATTACAGTGACCCACACAAAATCACGCGCTGCGCACGTGAGTTTTCTTGATTTTGCTGACATACAAACTTGCATATAATATATCCATGTGGAGAACATCAACACCATGAAGGTTGTAATGCTCAAGAACAAGACGACGCCGCGAGACGCGTACGAGGATTTATTCACAGAATGTGGTCATGATGCTCATTTTGTGCCACTTCTCAATCATGATCCTGTTTCCATCGAAGATACCGTTTGTTATCTTACCAGCGATGCCTTCCTCAAAGAAACTCCAAGATTCATTATAACATCACAACGAGCAGTCATTGTTTTCCATGAATGTTTGGATCGTATTTCTGCTCAAGATCCGTCCACGGCCAACATCATCAGATCCAAAATCGGTTATACTGTGGGCCCAGCCACAGAAAAGGTTCTTCGAGACAAAGGTTTCACCGATGTTCGAGGCGGAGCTGAAGCAGGAAATGGTGCTGCTTTGGCTGACATCATTTTGCTGGAATGTTCTGGTGCTGATTTTCCCATTGTTTTCTTCACCGGAATGATCCGTAAAGATATTATTCCTGTCAAACTCCGCAACAATGGTTTTTCCGTCAATGAAGTGGTGATATATAAAACGGCACCAAAACCTGACATTCTTGATAATTTCAAGATCCTGTGTCACCATCACGTGGACTGGATTGTCTTCTTTAGTCCACAAGGAACTGACGACATTGTTCATCATATCACCACAGAAAAACCCCACTCTCTTGCATATACAAAATTTGCCAGCATTGGTCCAACCACTCAAGATTTTCTTGTGTCACGTGGCATTCATCCACACGTGGTTGCATCTAAACCCACTGCCCATTCGCTTCTTGACTCACTCGCTGGCATCAGCAAGTGAGTCGCTTGTGTAAGCAAGCGACTTCAGTTGAATAGCTTGAGTACTTTTCAAGCAAGTGAGTGCTTACTTCCTTGCACTCCGAACAACCTCAATCACGTGAGGAACCACTGCTGGATTAGACAATGTCAGAATATCACCCAATTGATCTTCTTCTCCTGCCAAAACTTTTCTCAAGATACGACGCATAATCTTACCTGAACGAGTCTTGGGCAAATCATCCACCAACAAAATGGTTTTTGGTGCAGCAAATGGCCCAATTTCCTTCCGCACAGTTAAAACAAGTTCCTTCTTGATGGCATCCAAAGTTTCACGGTCATCAGAACGATAATTAGTCTTCAACGAAACATAAGCAGCAACGGCTTGACCGGTCAAATCATCAGCATATCCAACAGCAGCACTTTCAGCCACTAAATGGTGTTCAATCAACGCTGCTTCAATTTCTGCTGTAGATAACCGATGACCAGAAACATTGACAACATCATCAACACGTCCTAAAACCCAATAGAAACCATCCTTATCACGTGCACCACCATCACCAGTAAAGTAATAACCTGGGTATGTGGCAAGATAAGTATCGATGAAGCGGGAGTAATCATTGTAGATACCACGTGATATGGAAGGCCAAGCATTTTTCACAGCCAACACACCTTCGACATTACGGCCCTTGAGTTCCTCCCCGGTGACAGGATCCAAAATGTGGACGGAAATGCCGAAAAATGGCAAAGAAGCTGAGCCGGGTTTTGTTGGGGTCACACCAGCCAATGGAGTCAACAAGTGGCTTCCTGACTCTGTTTGCCAGTATGTATCAACAATATGGGCTTGGCCACGGCCGACATTGTCGTTGTACCAGTGCCAAACTTCAGCAGCAATGGGTTCACCAACAGTTCCCAAGACACGCAACGAGGACAAGTCGTACTTTTCAATGAAAGACGTGCCAGCACGCTTCAACAAACGTAAAGCAGTGGGAGCCACATAAAATTGAGTCACGTGATACTTATCAACAATGTCCCAGTAACGGGAGTAATTTGGGTAAGCAGGAGTTCCTTCAAACACGACAGTGGTGGCACCAACGAGCAATGGGCCATAAAGAACATAAGTGTGGCCGGTGATCCAGCCAATGTCGCCGGCAGTAAACAAAATGTCGTTTTGGTGTAAATCAAATGTGTACTTGCACGACATGGCTGCACCCAACAAGTAACCAGCAGTATTATGCTGGATTCCTTTTGGCTTACCAGTGGAACCAGAAGTGTAGAGTAAGAACAAGGGGTCTTCAGCGTCCACGGGCACAGGAGGGAAATAGTTGCCGTATTTGGCAAGTTCCTCATGCCACCATAAATCTCTTCCAGGGGTAAATGGCACGTGAGTAGAACCAGTACGACGGAACACGAGGACATTTCTCACACTAGGAAGATCACGAAGAGATTCATCGACGATTTTCTTGGTTTCAATGGTTTTACCACCACGTTTAGATTCATCAGCAGTAATGACGATTCGGGAGTCGGCGTCAACAATTCGGTCGCGTAAAGATGTGGAAGAAAAACCAGCGAAAACCACCGAATGTACCGCGCCAATTCTAACAATAGCCAAAGTAGTAATGATAGCTTCAGGAATCATGGGCAAATAAACCGCCACAGAATCACCTTTCTTCACCCCAAGCTTGACTAAAGCCTGAGCCAATTTAGAAACTTCTTTTAACAATTGACCATATGTCAAGGTATATCCGGTATCTTTTTCGTCGCCTTCATAAATAATTGCAGTTTTATTTGGGTCAGAAAGTGCCCACCGGTCTACCGCATTATAACACGCGTTCAATTGACCTCCAACAAACCACGCTGGCATATCGCCACCATTAAAATCATTTTCAGGAGAATGAGGAAATCTGGCCACGTCAAATGGACGATGCCATGAAAGAAGTTCTTTAGCTTGATTTCCAAAAAATGTTGAAGGTTCTTTAATTGATTGTTCATAAAGTTTTTCATAATCAGCAAAAGAAGCTAAATTAGGGTCTGAAGTTGACCTCTCAAGGAAGCCTTTAGGCGGGTCCAAAGCTTTTTCGTGATCCATGAAGATTAGAGATAAGAATAGAAAAAGAATAAGAGTTAGAACAAGAACAAGAATAAAAGAAAAATAGAAAAAGTAAAGAGTAAAATGGCGCGATTTGCCCTTTTTATATGCCAAGGTTGTTGGGTGTCTCGGGACTCGGACTTTGGAGATTACCTATTGTAGATTTACCCCACAGATTTATTCCTTTAGTGTGCATGTAGATATCCCCGCCTACGCCCGTTGAGGCGTGTGCACGTGTGCACCACGTGGCATTAAAAAAACATGTTCACGTGCAAAGCACGTGCAACGTTAGGCCACTGCTGAGCCAGCTCCAGCACCCGACTTCTCCAATACGATTCTTCCCTAGCATGGGCGGCCCCTTCCTGGGTCGGAAAAATGACCTGATTATAAATCACGTGACTTTATCCACGTGCATAACACATACCACTTGCCAGCAGTAGAGAGTCTAGACTGTTACTAACGTGGCGCAATTATCAGGTGATTCTTTGGCTATTTCACCTATACTGTTTCTGCTTTCTTCGTATGACGCCGAATTTCTTGTCCTTGCCGAGCTTCCCGCCTGGTCCCCGCCTCGTTATACCGTTTGAGTATTCATCACGTGAGCATCACGTGCATCCTTGGCAGAAACTAACGGCGGATATTCCTTTACAAGACTTTAATTACGGAGTACCGCTAGATGCCGAGTATTGAATACCCTCATAAACTTTGCCATGATATCTCTTTGATTACGTAATCAATGTACTTGAGATATACTTCTCATTATTTGATTGTCCGTTGTATTGTTAAAATGTATTGTTGAAATATACGTAATCGGAGTTTGGAGATGATTTGGGGTCTTCCATTTTTAGTAATCTCCAGATGGCTTCATATTGTTATTTTTTTCAGTAATTTTTGGTTGCAAATGGGTAATTGCCTTCTCATCTCAAAATTTAGGATGTACTGATGTAGTATTATCAACTTTTAAGGTTACATTAATGATTTATAAAATCCTAAGCAATTTTGTATTTTTGTCAATTCCTTCAGTTTCCTCGTTTTCTCTATCATTATTTTTTACTCTGTCTAATTTTTTTTTTTTTTTACGATAAAACCCCAATTTGCCTTGATATACGCAAAAATAGTGATCTTGGCAATCGCATACGCAAAGTATAGATATTTTGTTCTTTTAAATGTTCATGACCAATTCTTAAAATCTTTTATATTTATTACTTATAATATTTTATACAAAAAATTATCACCTATAATTTACTATATATAAATTTTTTATCTATATATTTAAATCTATATTTTTTTATCTCTATATATATATATCAATATTTATCAAGATTACATAATCAAATGTTGCAACTTATCAATTATATGTATACAAACGGCAACACTCAAAATAATAACAACAACAAGACCTGGATATTAAAATCAACAAAATCCTAACTTCTTATATCTACCACAATTACTGTACAGCTTTTAACCTTAAGATTTCTACACTATACACTTTTATATAATCTTATGATATACACTATACACTCCAAATAACCTTAATACTAGAAGATTTCAACCCTAAGAGGCAAATACTCAGGATTAAGCGGCTCTAGTTGTAGATATTCTTGAACATGGGTTGGGCAAAGGGAAATGTCGTGGCTGCGAACGACAATGTCGCGCCTAGGGGTGGTCATCTGGGGGGTACGTCATTTGAGTGAAATCTTCGAAAATCTTTAAAATTTCATAATCATTGTGATTCTCTAGGCCACAGAAACCCACATAGCAAGTCTCACCGCCCCTGAAGCTGTTGCTATGCCAATATTAAGAGAAATACTATGTGCAGATTTTGCGTTATATGCAGGTCTCAACGAAGCGACTTTTCATATTCTGGCTTGCCCATTTTGTACGTTGGGTCAGGATGTGACTACGTATTGAGAGGTTTACATGTGTGAGCAATTGACGGCGTGCACGTGTGAAGCACGTGGAACTGGCTAGGCACGTGTAAATGTAAAACACGTGCTTCGCACGTGGAGACAAAGCCTGTAGCACGTGTCAGTGAGCAAGGCACGTGCGTTGCACGTGCTAACTAAGTTTGCAGCACTTGCGTCTGAACAAAACACGTGCTTCGCACGTGCGAAACTAATTGGGAACACGTGATTTAGTGATGCACACGTGCTTCGCACGCGCACATCACGTGCACATCACGTGCGCATCACTAAGTGGCGAGTCGAGTTCAACCTACAACCACCATGAGCGGAATAGCGTTGAAGCTCACGTCGCTTCTCGTACGAACCGTTGCCAAACCCATAGCTACTACTATAACGGCACTGGCACGGAACAATGATGTTTTCAAGTCCGGGTGTATTCGGGTAGCTCAGGCGGTTCATTCCACCGACGTCAAACTCCGGATGCGATTGGTTGGACAAAACAAGGTGAAAGTTCGGCCGTTAAACGACAAAAAAGCCATCGAAAACGGGGCCAAATTTCTCTCGGAAGCGCTTTTGTTTTCTGTGGCAGGGTCACTCATAATTTATGAGTCGGTTCGATCAAGGAGGAAAGCTCAAGATGAGAAGCAATCAGTTCGTGGGGATATTAGTGATCTTCAAGAAGATATTGGAGAAGTGAAGAATCTTCTAAAAGCTTTAAGCAAAGAAATTGATAATCTTCAAAAAGCAACACATGATGCAGCAGAAGTTCAAGCCAAACAAACTATTCAAGCCAGGAATACTATTGCCACGGGTAACACTACCAGTGGTTAGAAAAAAATATCATACATTACTATACATATTGTACACAGATGTTTTCAGCAATCATTTGGGCCCCTTTTTCCGCTCCACTTTTAATAACAAGGCCTTATTGATATGAGGTAAAACACCACCATAAGCAATTGTAGCTTTAATCAAGTTGTCCAATTCTTCATCACCACGAATGGCCAATTGTAAATGTCTTGGAGTGATTCTCTTAACTTTTAAATCTTTGGCAGCATTTCCTGCTAATTCCAATACTTCTGCAGTCAAATATTCCAACACTGCAGTCAAATAAATGGCACTTTTGGATCCAATACGGATTTTGCTTTGGGCATTTCTCTTGAGATATCTCTTGATTCTACCCACGGGGAATTGTAAGCCAGCACGTGCCGAATGTGACAGCGTTACTTTGTTAGCCTCTGTGGATTTGCCTTTTCCTCCATGGACTTTTCCTTTTCCAGACATGATTGTTTAGAAAGAAGTACTAGAAAGAAAAAGAGGTAAGGAACAAGTTTGTTTACTTTTGAGATAACGCGAATTCTTGTGGGTTACCCGGTGGCAAATTGGACGGGAAGTATATGCAGGACAATATCATGAATTTATCTCCAGATGATTTCCTAATTGTGATAACAATGATTCCACTTCTTTTCTGCTCATTTGCAATTCTGTACAAATTGAGTCCATATGTTGGAATCCACGAACAAGTTTAATCAATTTGGTCAATTGATTGCTGTTATTCTCCTCACGTGGTTCTTCTGAACTTTCACTTTCAGATCCACTATCAATAACTGATTCCCGGGAAAAGTAGTCACGTGATTCTCCTACCCAACTGTTTCGAACAGATTGGTCGGATAGATCGTCGGAATCGGAGTCTCCATCGTGCGAGTTAAGACTTCCACCGTGTGAGTTAAAGCTTCCACCGTGTTCGGTGAAACTCACACGGCGGTGGTTTCTCAAAAGAGCTTCATCCAAATAATCATCGCCACCGGAAACCATAGTCTTTGGAGGAGCCACAATTGGAAACAGATGAACACGATAAATGATTCCTCTAACAACACCAAAATTGATGAATCTTCGAATATCAATTCCTGTTAATAACCGATGGTGTTGCACATACCAATCTCTAACCGTTTGTCCTTGATTAAGAGATCGGTATAGATAAAAAAGAGTGGCTTTAGATGCAACTCGAACTGTATGGTGTGTTTGGGATGGTCCATTATATTTTGTCATTGGACTTGATGCATTGTATTTCGTCATTGGACTTGAAGATGCCAGTTGTGTATATCTTCCAATACCCGGAGTCGAAGCCAGTGAATCTGTATGAGCTACCGGAGCCACCACATAAGCCTGGCATTCTTCAGCCATGGAGTCCACTGTTAGGAAATCTCCAATGTTGTCTGTTGGAGCATAAATATTGGCAAACTGGAAAATGTCCACCATGGTAATACACCGATAATGCATCAAATGCTGAATACACTGTTTTGTGAGGAGATAATCAGCATCGGCCAACTCACTTATTCTTTTAACTGAATTGAGTCCATCGATGTATGGAGCAATTTTAACCATGGTTGGGTCCCAATTGACATCCATAAGTTGCAGTAATCGGACAGTCAATGCTGGCACTTGAAAAGCTTTTATATTCACTGGTGGTGGAAGCATGGGGAAAAGCTTAATATCAATGCTATTGGAAGTATCAATGGGGATACAACATTCGGAATAATTATTCAAATCTTGATAAATTTGGTGAATCAATGATTCTATCGATGAAAGTGCCACTCTTTTGATCTTTTGTTGTCCTGGTGCTTGTTCTGTGGGACCAGTTGCAGAAGCCACATCGAAATCTTTGCTGAAAAACACCATATCTTTATCGAGCTTGCTTAAAAGAAACAGTTGTTCTTCTAAAGCTCGAAACATCCGGCCCATTCTCAAAATAGCCGATTCATAAGGGGTTGTGTCGGAAGAATAAGGGAAAACAAATCCAAAATTGAAATTAAACAGGTTTCTCAGGTAATTGCTTCCTTCAATATTCACTGGGTATCCTAAAACACGAAGACCATTGATTTTAAGTGAAACTAACTTATTGCAAAGTTGTGGTTTCGGAATAATATAATTCTTGATTGTGGAGAAATCAAAAAGTCCTTGTGTTCCATTATTTCCACTAATAGCTCCTTCGGGAACTTGATGAACTATTTTAGTTCCTTCTGTTGGATGGAAGACTGCATAAAAGATTGCAATAATTGGAACGAATCCATCGTTATTCATGGATGAGAATAGAATCAATGGGAATATCTGAGAATCAACAAATGTAGATATCATGGATGCAGGATGCACGGATGTAAAAAAGACAAAAAGAAGCTCCGAGACGGGGAATTGAACCCCGGTCTACCACGCGACAAGCGGTAATTCTAGCCACTAAACTATCTCGGATTTTGATAATGAAAATAAAGAATGAAATTTTCATGAAAATTGATAATTTCCTTTCCACGGCTTGTTCGTTGATTTCTTCCGTGGACTCTTTAATGAAATGCAGGAAAAAAGTACCCACCATGAGCCCGTTTCGGGCTTCGCCACAGTCAGCAACTTTGGAAACAACTTTTTTGAGCTTTGATTGGAGGAATATTCATTGGCCAGAAAACGCAAACGTTGAAGTTTAAATAGACAATAGAAGAATAACCGCTCGCGCACGCCTTTTTCTGTACACCGGGGTAAGTCAATTGGGTTAGTAATGTCAGAATATTGAGAAAGCATCTCAAGAATTTGAGTTGAAACGGTTTCAGGCAAAAAAAAAAAAAAAAAAAAAAAAAAAAAAAAAAAAAAAAAACATCAACTTTCTCTTGAAAAAAAGGAACAAAATTTGCCCGCCATTGTGGCTTGTGCATTTTTAGTAAGTTTCTCGCTGTACATTTGCACTAGCGAATGCTGCATCTTCCTTTCTCATGCACCTTTATTGTATGCCGTGACCATCTTCTATTCATGTTCTGTACTCATTTCACAGGATTAAAAATCATCTCAATTTTTTGAGTCATCCCGTGACTTGATAGGCGATATTTATCGATAAATATCAACGGGGATAAAAAAAAAAGGATAAGGCAATAATGGCCGTAAAAAAAGGACTGAAAAAATCCAGTCTTATGTACCTGATATTCTTGGTACATTTTTTTTTTTTTTGGACTCTTCCATAAAAGTTAGCCGCTGCACTTTGCTGCAAATTGAACAATAGAACGCAAGACCGACTCCAAAACAATAAGTAGGAAAAACTGAGGAGAAAGGAGATTTAAAAAAGAAAAAAAAAAAAAAAAAAAAAAAAAAAAAAAAAAAAAAAAAAAAAAAAATTAAAAAAATTTTTCTTTTTTTTTTTTTTTTTTTTTTTTTTTTTTTTTTTTTTTTTTTTTTTTTTTTTTTTTTTTTTTTTTTTTTTTTTGCTTTTTCATCAAATTTTGAGATATTTCTCAAATTTATATCTTCCATCACCATTTTTTTCTCCACATTTTTTTATTGATTTCGCTCAAACCTTGGGGCTCTTGGAGCAAAAAGAAAAGAAAATCACCACGGATTTCAAAAAGCGAGTTCAAGAATAAAGATTGCTGATAATTTTTTACCCCACAATATTGATGGTTTGTTGATCTTTCTGTCAATTTTTTTTTTTTTTTTTCTTTTTTTTTTTCTTTTGATCTTTTTTCACCATCGTTCCACTTTGATCTTCCTTATAAATACCATCCGTTTTCTTTCAATATCAAAAACGGAGATTTCCAATATTAAAGTCTCAATATTTGAGAACGCCAATTTAAAGATTGAGATCCCCCAATATCAAAGACTCAAAATTTGAGAATCCCAATATTTAAGTCTCATTTCATCCATTTCAGCCCTTCAATCGCATTTTTACCCCAGTGCATTATCAGTGACTCCATATTGCATTAACGCGTGTGAACAATTTTGAAATCAAAAAGAATTCGCCAATTGAATAATCCATATCATTTGACCAAATTCCAAATTTGCAACTTTTTCAAACTTTTTTTTGCCCAAAAAGCATCATCATAATCATTCTTTTCTTTATTCTTCCCTCGTTATTGTTCCCCTTTTTTTTTTTTTTTTTTTTTTTTTTTTTTTTTTTTTTTTTTTTTTTTTTTTTTTTTTTTTTTTTTTTTTTTTTTTTTTTTTTTTTTTTTTTTTTTTTTTTTTTTTTTTTTCATTTTCATTTCCTTCAATTTCTTTTTTTTTTCTGAGCATACCACATCTTCAGGACATCGACTTTCCACGACCCATTGTTCAAACTCCTTCAATCTTGTTTGAATTTTCCAGAGTTCAATCCAAATTCCCCATCAAATTATTCAATTCATATGGCAAACAGAAAAGTATCATGCGTCCATTGCAGACGCTTAAAACGGAAATGTGACGGTGAACATCCTTGCACCAATTGCATTAGACGTCATATTCAATGTGAATATTCACAAACTGATCGTCGATCTCAAAGATTTTCTTCGGTTTATATTAAAAGTTTAGAGACAAATGTCGAAATTTATGAATCGCTACTATCGGAAATTGTTACTTTGAGAAACAATCCCGAATCATTAGCTTCAAAATTAGACACTGTCGCCACAACTTTCCCTTTAAATCATGCTTCCTCTGCAACTCCTGCTTTTTCAAATGATTCCCTGGATGGTGAGGAAAAATTCAATGATATTCATCCTAAATCTGACTCTTCTGATGATGATAAACCTCATATTGATGATGCTTCCAATTATTATGGTCCTGGTTCGGTTTTCCATTTTGGAAAATATGATAATCCTGAAGATCATGAAAATGAATCTTCTTTAGGTCCTTCTCCTGATTCTCCATTCTCCGTTGGTGTGGCCACTGTAATGCTGGATTGGCCTGAAATAAAACGTTTATGTGTGGATCTTTTGGAATGTGAATATCCCAATTCCAACACTTATTTTCTTGATCAAAAGAAAATCTTGCACGATATTCATTGCAACAATTTCAGAGACTCTGAATATGTCACTGAAGATTTGCTATATGCTCTTTGTTGCAATAGTTCTTTAATTTCAAATGACCAAGCTGATGCTTATAGATGTCTTGCCTATAATAGGCTAATTGCCGTGACTTTCCAACTGACGGTGGTTAATGCTCAAACATTTATGCTTTTAGCTGCTCATGATTTTTCAAAAGGTCGTGTTACCACAGGCTGGATTCTTTCCGGTATTGCCATAAGAATGGGTGTTGATCTTGGTTTCCATACTCTGCCTCAAGGACTTCTCCCTTCATTAAACCGTCTTTTTTTCGGGTTTATGGTTCTTGATAGTTTCATTTGTCTTGGTTTAGGTAGACCAACGTCCATATCTCAGAATAATTTGCCTGTTCTTCGACTTGACCTGGATACTGATGAACATTTCAATGTTTTGGAGCGAATCGTACTGCTTTTGGAACTCACAAGACCAATGTTGAGAGCAACTTATGACACTGCCAAAGTAAACCATGATCCACGGGTCAATTATCTTTTGAAATTTAACAGATCAAAGAATTTCACTGTTAAGGTGTTCAAATGGAAATCAGCACTTCCGCCTTCTTTGCATTGGTCATTAAAGACGATCCGATCAGCAAAAACACCAGATTTGGCATCAGAGAACCATTTGCTAAAGTTCTTTTATTATTATATCTTGTTGTTTATCAACAAGCCATTTCTTCACGTGAGAAGAAAATATGCTCCCCATTCGGTCATTGAAGAAATCACAAAAGAATCACTGGCCATTGTGTCTCTGTACCTTGAAATTATGGATGAAGTTCCACTTGAAAATGCCAAATTCACCAGAACTTCAATGTCTAAATTAACCACTGCGGATAATTTCCAATATGATCGGTATAGAAGTACCGATATGCACCAATGGTCCACTGTGCCCAAGTGTATGCTTATCCTTCTTTGCCATGCAATTGTCACTCTAATAATGGATCATCCTGATCATTATCTTTATATGGAGAAGCACGTGAAGATATTTACCATGTATCTCAATTTGATCAGTTCCAGAAAGTATAAAGGGAAAGATAATGCCATGGAAAGGTTGTTAACGCAATATTTGCAGTGGAAATCACAATTGAGATCACAACCAAGCTCAACAAGTTCAAATCCATATGAAATGAGGAAACTTAAAGATTCAATTGATTCTTCAGAAATTTCTCCTGAATCGTATCTGTCATCTTCATATCTGGAAGCTGGATCAAGTGGATTTACCCCAAGAGAAACACATCTGCCATCATTTAATGGAGCATGGCCACAACAATTGGATTTGAGTGATGTTTTATCTCAACCAATGGGTAATTCGGTGGGAAATCCGGTGGCAAATCAACCAATGGGTTTTGATTCAAATCAGCAAATTCCTGGACGAATTCCTCCTCAAAATCCACAAGTATCTTCTCAAGTACCTTCTCAAGATCCACGAGTACCTTCACAAGTACCTTCACAAGTACCTTCACAAGTACCTTCACAAGTGCCTTCACAAGTGCCTTCACAAGTGCCTTCACAAGTACCTTCACAAGTGCCTTCACAAGTGCCTTCACAAGTGCCTTCACAAGTGCCTTCACAAGTGCCTTCACAAGTGCCTTCACAAGTGCCTTCACAAGTGCCAGCTCCGCAAAATCCAACTCCACAAGCAAAAGGAGATATGGCTAATGTTTATTATAGAGCCATGATTCAACCATTTGGACAAAATAATGGAGATATAATTTTTGATGAAATGCCAATTCCACAATCCACAGAAATGGATTCTCTTGAAGGAAACAGTTTTGACAGTTTTTTTAGTAATAATGGACTGGAATTTGGAGTTCCAACAAAAGATTTTAATTTTGATGCTTTATTCAGGGATCCAACTTTTTATTATCAAGCCGCCCAATCCAGTTATCATTAATAAATACCAGAATTGAACGAGAGAAAGAGAACGTAGAATGAAGAAGGAGAAAGTAGAAATAAAAAAGAAGATAAAAGAAGATAAAAAGAAGGAGTAGGCGCACTTATATATGTGGCTGCAAATGTGAAACAAATTTGAATTTGCAGTTTTTATGTTGCTATAGTTTCCACAGGCACGCTTCTGCCTATATAAATGATTGATTCCCCAGGCTTTTTGATAAAATGAAGATGTATTTCTAATATATCAAATTTTGATATATATTGAAGTATCAAATCCATGATACAAAAAAATATTACATTTCAACAATTCATGATTTTATCAAAAAATCAATAATGTATCAACATTTCATCAATTTTATCAATTTCCATCAAATCATTTTTAAATATCAATGTTATAAGGAGTTGGTGGAATTTTCTTTCCGATTCCTTATGTCTCGGATTGTTCTGTCGCCTTCTATACACACCATTTTGTCATCATAACTGCCCACATAGAATTGCCTCAGTTGGGTAAATTATTTAAATGAGACATTCCCGTCCATTTTCAAAAAGCTATTTAAAGAAGCAACCCATCCATAAATTCCGTTTTCTTTTTGTTTTGTTTCACTTTTTATATTTCCCATTGCATTCGTTCCAAATAAAGTGTTCTATCTGATTCTTTTTCGGACATCCTGCACGGAACCTTGTCGAATATAAATACCCTTCGCAGTGAAAATTAATCCCGCCCCCACCCAATATCCAACAAAATGTTGAGAGCCCGCATTCCATCCGCTTCTAGAGCATTTGTTCGTCATTTATCTCATAAAGAATTGAAGTTCGGCGTTGAAGGTAGAGCCGCCCTTTTAAAAGGTGTCAATACTTTGGCCGATGCTGTTTCTGTTACTTTGGGTCCAAAGGGTAGAAACGTCTTGATTGAACAGCAATTTGGCGCTCCAAAAATTACAAAAGATGGTGTCACCGTTGCTAGATCCGTCACTTTGAAGGATAAATTCGAAGACATGGGTGCTAAATTGTTGCAAGAAGTTGCTTCCAAGACCAACGAATCCGCCGGTGATGGTACAACCAGTGCTACTGTGTTGGGCAGATCCATCTTTACCGAATCAGTCAAGAATGTCGCTGCTGGCTGTAACCCTATGGATTTGAGAAGAGGTACCCAAGCCGCCGTTGAAGCTGTTGTGGAGTTCTTGCAAAACAACAAGAAGGAAATCACCACTTCCGAGGAAATCGCTCAAGTTGCCACCATCTCCGCTAATGGTGATGGCCACATTGGTAACTTGTTGGCTTCCGCTATGGAGAAAGTCGGCAAAGAAGGTGTTATCACCGTTAAGGAAGGAAAGACTTTGGAAGACGAGTTGGAAGTCACTGAAGGTATGAAGTTTGACCGTGGTTACATTTCTCCATACTTCATCACCAACGCCAAGAGTGGCAAGGTTGAATTTGAGAACCCATTGATTCTCTTGTCCGAGAAGAAACTCTCTTCTATCCAGGACATCTTGCCATCTTTGGAATTGGCTAACCAGACCAGAAGACCTTTGTTGATCTTGGCCGAGGACATTGACGGTGAAGCTCTTGCTGCTTGTATCTTGAACAAATTGAGAGGTCAAGTTCAGGTTTGTGCTGTTAAGGCCCCAGGCTTTGGTGACAACAGAAAGAACACTTTGGGTGACATTGCCATTCTCTCTGGCGGTACTGTCTTCACCGAGGAATTGGAGCTCAAGCCAGAAAACGCCACTATCGACCAATTGGGTTCTGCTGGCTCTATCACTGTCACTAAGGAGGACACTGTTATCTTGAACGGTGAAGGCTCTAAGGACAACATCCAGGCTAGATGTGAGCAAATCAGAAACTCCGTCGACGACACTGCCACCTCCGAATACGAAAAGGAGAAGTTGCAGGAACGTTTGGCTAAATTGTCTGGAGGTGTTGCCGTTGTTAAGGTTGGCGGTACTTCGGAAGTGGAAGTTTCCGAAAAGAAGGACAGATACGATGATGCTTTGAACGCCACCAGAGCTGCTGTGCAGGAAGGTATCTTGCCAGGTGGTGGTACCGCTTTAATTAAGGCTTCTAGAATCTTGGAAACCGTCAAGGAGAAGGCTGCTAACTTTGACCAGAAGTTGGGTGTTGAAATTATCAAGGCTGCCATTACCAAGCCTGCTAGAAGAATCATTGAAAACGCCGGTGATGAAGGTGCTGTCATTGTGGGTAAGATCTACGATGATGCTGACTTTAACCAAGGTTATGACTCTGCCACTGGTGAATTCAAGGATATGATTGCCGCTGGTATCATCGACCCATTCAAGGTTGTCAAGAATGGTCTTGTTGATGCTTCTGGTGTTGCTTCTTTGTTGGCCACTACCGAATGTGCCATTGTCGATGCTCCTGAACCAAAGGCTCCTGCTCCTGCCGGTGGTATGGGCGGCGGCATGGGTGGTATGGGTGGAATGCCAGGTATGGGCTTCTAAACCTCCAGTCGACTCTGTAAATAGTTAAGTTGTATGTACTGTATAAAACACCTGTATATAATATAGTTTGTATATAGTATAGTTTATATCAGACCTGCATATAAACTACACGCTATATCTTCGCATCAACTCCATATTAACCATTTCATAGTACCATGGGCAATGTTTGAGGAATTTGTCCGTCACACAAACTTATTTTATCCGGGATCTAATAATTCCCAATTGGAGCGTCTTCTTGATGCCCGTATCGGGCAGGAAATTCTCTCAGATGTTGAGAAGAAACGTGGAGAATCTATAGACCCTAAAATTAGAGAAAATGTCCTACGACGCGCCGAAAAGGGATTAAGGAACGAGCAGATGCCAGAGAAGACATTTGAGACTTGGAATTACGGGGGTGCTGTTACCGGGGGTGTCAATGGTGGCCATGAAGATGTTACCGAGGGCACCGGAGGCGATGCTGGACAAACCGAGGGTGATGATGGAGAAATCGAGGGAAACGAAGACGGAAGAAAACGCAAAAAACCCAAAAAGGATAAGAAGCCCGCTAAAACTTCCGAGAAGGATACTGATTTGGTGACACGATTGGCGCGTGAGATTGATAATCATGAATTCGATGAGGATGTGAAGCCTGAGGGTGCCGAAGTCACCGGGGGTACCGGGGGTCAAACCGGTCAAACCGGGGGTACCGAGGACACTGGCCCCACTGAAGCCACTGAAGATACCGACGATAGTTCCAGCTCCACCGAACTGGCCCACGAGGATGAACCTGCCCATATGGAAGATTTCTCAGATGATCATCCGGATCGAATATACGCCCGGAAAAAAGAGGAACAATGGAAAAACTCATTTGATCCGATTCCAACGTGGCTTAGAACTCAATACGTTCTTAGAGCGGCCGGTTTAGAGTCAAATGACATCACTAAAACCCGTTCTCTGCATACATTATATAAGCAGCACGTGACCACTCTTCAAAACATTTTACACGTGAATGTTCTTCGACAAAAGTGGAATTTGGCTTACCAGGCGTTCTGTTTGCTAATTCGATTTGAAGCAGTTGATCTTCGTGCTCTATGGCCCCTCGGAAATGAACTTTTAGGTCGCATGGACGGAAAAAGTAATTCCGGCCGGAAATCTCGGAAAATCCTCTTTTTAGAGTGGCTTTCCCGTTTTTATCCAGTTCTTCCCCACAATTACATTGCTCTAGCTAACCCCAGTGGGCCAGTTTTTAGAGCTGGCTCCAGATTGCATTCTCCTGCATATACCATCACTAGATTATGGGAGCTTGTTAAATGCCAAAGATACTCAGAAATTCGGGAAAATGTCGAGGAATTGGTGCTTATTCCACCATATTCTGCCGATGGCACGTGTTTTTTCATTTTAGCCGTGTCGTTGATGAGTGAAAACGTTCATCTTTTGACTATGTACAGGCATTTTGACGAAAAGGGTATGAATCCCGAAGCTTATACCGGAATAGGAGATTTAGCCGAAGATATGATGCTTCTAGGGTCTAAAGATTTAATTGCAGCACGGTTTGGCGCCAATGACGACAAAATTGGGCAATTATTGGAAACCTGCCGTAAGTTGAATTTTAATTATCCGAAATCTATGCAATTTCAATTGGATCGGATAAATTCTGCAATGGATCAACTTATGGGCAAGGCAACCAAGTCATTGCCAGAGGCCAATGAGAAGGATTATAGTGTTGCTGGTGAACCCCGGTTTAGTTTGGTGCATGGAGAAGTGATTGTCGGAAAAACTACCCCGCATATTATTCCGCAAAACCATCTTTGGAGATTTACCCCGCACGGAGAAACTATTTTCCGAGGTTCTTGGGTATGGGCATGGTTTGCTAATAAAGACTGTTCAAAAGAGACAAAAGCCGTTGTTTGTTTAAAATGTGGATCTTCTTTGGACAGAACCGGGCCTAGCCGGAACTCAACTAAAATGATGATTCGTCATCTTTCCCAACACGGAATAACTCGTTCAAAAGTCATGCGGAAAAAATTAGTTTCTCCGTTATTGTTCCGTTCTAATTCTTCCGATATACCATCTCGGAAAAACCCCCACCGGGTCTCGTTGGTTACTCCTACTACTCAAAACCTCTCAGAGGATGAAGAGCAAGATGATCCAATTATTGACGACGAAGAAGAAGAGGAAGACGAGCCGGAAAAACAATTTTCCGAAGAAAATCTCACAGAATCAACCGATGATTCTTCCACCGACTCATTCGACTCTGCTAGAGATTTATCCGATGATTATACTGATAGTGAGCCATATGCAGGACCTGATCTAGAAATGGACGATTTTGAAGGTGAAGATTCTCCTGAAGAACCTGGAATTGCTGATTACGAAAAAAACACGGACCCGCCAGTAACAGCGGCTCCTGAACCACAAATTAAACTGGAATCTGCACCTACTCCACAAATTGAAGACTCGGATAACTCCCTGTCTACATATAACGCACCTAATAAGGAACCAAATCCTGCACATAATGCATCAACTCAGGAACCAGAAATTGATCCAGATCAGCCTTCTGACGGTGATCGTGGTGAGCTCGAGCCAAAGAACGAGCCACAGTCGGACCACCAACCACTGCCTGAGCCACTCCCAGAACCTCTGCCGGAGACAGCACCTAATGACCTACATATCGAACATACACGTGATGCGTCACATGATCAATCACGTGACTATTCACGTGACGATATTACATTCTTCTCCGACGCCGACAGAAAGCTTGAGCTCGAGTTTCAGGCGGAATTGGAGCAGTCGATTGCCGACGCTATTATGAAGTTGGAAACAGGAGATGATAATGTGCAGGATGCGGCTGAAGAAGAAAATCCGATTAATCGTACGCCAGAACGAAATCTGTCTAGATTTGCGCGGCAAGCAGGATTCAGCCCGACCGGGGCTGATTCCGATGACGATGCAAATGCTAGTATGCGGTTCCGGGAGTTTGCATCACAAATGGGGAACGGTGACGGAGATAACGGAGATAACGGAGATAAGGACCTCATAGTTAAGCAGGAGCATTCCGGGTAGCTACAAAAAACTCGATTTTCATGACTCGTTATTCTGAATATCCTAATTTCAATCCTCAATCTTGCGCAAATTTGTAAAGGCTCGTTCTTCCACGAGTCCGTGGCCGTACAGTCAATGTACCATTTTCTCTCGGAGAAATACGGATATTAAAAGTATTGGGGATGTCGGCTTGGGAAATTGGGAAGGCACTCCAATCACATGGTATAAAAGCCGAAGACTGTACATAGTAATCGGTGGGTATAGATGTTGGAGTTGGTTGTGGCGAAGCAGTTGCCGTTGGGGCAGGAAGATCTGTGGCGGATTCTGTTGGGGCATCTGTTGGGGCATCTGTTGGAGGACCTGTTTGCGCCACGGGTTGTGGCGCATGCTGTGGCTGGGGTTGTGGCGGTGCAGAAGCAGCAGACTCCGCCGAAGAAGCAAATACAGTCTTTCGGCAAAGTGGGCAATTATCCGAGCGTTCAAGCCAATCTTTCAAACAGCCCATGTGCAAGATATGGCCACAACGAAGCTTTTTCGGCCACTTTCTCGGAACCAAGGACCGTTTTTTCCGTTCCATATATTCCGCTGGCTCCCACATATCCTCTCGGCAAATAATACAAAGAGAATCAGCAGCATCCAAATCGGCTCTGGAAGCATTAGCAAGGTGTTTTTCCAATTTGACCGATTGGTAAAGAAAACTGCGAAATTTAGTCACTTTAGTGAACAATTGGTGAATGGAAACCGCTGTTCCTTGTAAGATTGTAATTGGCGGACTAAGATCACCATGGACATAAAGAATGTACATGAACACCATGAACAAAACAACCTTAGCAAAAGCCACAAATATTTCAAAACATCCTGTGAAAACGGGTTTGTTTTCCCATACAAGTTCCTGAGAATCATCGTCGTCGGATAAATCATCGGATAAATCGTCGGATAAATCCCCAGATAAATCCCCAGAATCACCGGATACATCTTCAGAGGCAGGAGCAGCAGATGGCACCTTATAGACCATCAACTCGTAAACGTTGAAAATGAGCTTTCCGAAATAGGCAAGAGCCTCCATGCCCAAAACAACATGGTAGATGCCAAAAAGCAAGCTTCCAACAGAACCAGTCCCTTGGAAGACGTCATAAGCCAAGAATTTGGCAAGCACAAGATCAGCCACAGTAAACAGGGCTAAAAGAGCCACTACTCGATTAGTGGCAAAAGCGGAGAACACGTGACGAGCATCAGAGATTCTATCAGGGATACAATTGGTCATATTAGCCTGGAAAGCATCGAGCCTGTCGACGAGGAGGATATGGAACACTTTGGAAAGGATAGTTAAGCTGATCCACATGATATTAAGGAGCAAATTCTCGTCGCTAAAGAGAATTATTAGCAAATTGATTCCGTAAAAGGGGAGTTCCTCGGTCAAATGCTCAATTTCAAGAAGACGTAAAGACCCAAAAAAGAACCGTACACCGAGAGCTCCGGCAAGAACAAACATGCTGATGACGAAATTGAGGAGGGTCAACAAGAAGAAATTGTCTGTCAATTCGTACATCATGGTAAGATAATCTGCGGACCGCAGCGCCAGCATAAGCACAGCCCCGGCAAATAGCGAAACACTGGCCGCTTCATATGCCGCTAGTAGCGCTGCCGCTTTAGAAATCATGATGTTAGCAAATGAAGTTAAGAAGGAGATCTCCACTTTAAGTGACCACGCGACATTTGTTGATGGTCGTGCGATGCTCAAATCACTCCTGGTGCACTGCTGTCCTGGTGCACTGATCACTCGTTGGTGTGCGGGTGTAAACTGGGGATTCTGGAAAGTGGTTCAGTATGGGCAAGAGGCGACCGACACAGCGGATCGGTTCGACGTTTCTTTGTTTCTGGGCTCCGCCCGCCGTTGATTACCCGAAGAGGCAGTCGCAGCGGCAGTCGCGTGGCTGGTGATGATGCCGGCCGTTTCCATTGTGCCGGAGACCGTTGTAACTCAGAAAGTGAGGCATCAAATATTTTGAGACTGTGCTCGGTTTTTCCGAGTCCTTGTGCTAACGTCAGACTAGTACTTTCAATGAGTTTGTTAGCGGTATCGGCATCAACGGTTGCCTGAGAATGTACTTTGTTAAGCGTGGCTCCCATGGCCTCCGATATGTCCGAAAATACCGTTGTGGCTGCATGCAGACACTTTTCTTTAGTTTGACCTGCTGCTCCCCGGGCACAATCGGGAACTGCAGCCCGGAACTCTCCGAGACACCTCCGTGCGTCCGTTGCTTTCTCGGTAATCGACTCACTAGCCACGCTCACCGTCTGTTGAGATGCTAAATTGGCTTCACTCACTTTCTTGAGTTGGTCCTGCATATACTCCATTGTATTGGTCTTGATATTGGAAATGCTGTCGTTAGCTGCTGTTTCCAAGCACCGGTCGAGCCCAGCAGCAATCTGCCGGAGTGCCTCCGCCTTCATTGTCTCGTGGGCGGAATTTATGGCGTCCTGCATACTGTCAATGAATTTCCGGGCCAGTGGAGAATCGGGTCGAAGATGTGAAGACGAGAGAAACTCCGAAAAGGCACCGCCTGCGGCGTCCATGCGTTCGAGATCATCGGAAAAATCCATTTGGCCAGCTGCAGCGTCTAATTTTCCGAGATCAAGTGACTCAATAAGCGTACGATCAAGGGAATCCAACTCATGGGTCAATTGAGCGGAAAAATGATCAAATCGGGAATGCAATTTCCGCTGAGCCGCATCTAAAGCCTCCCGAACACTGCCGGGGATCTCTTTCACTGCTAGCAGAACCTTGGTAAGTTGGCGCACGTGATCAACCATATTATTGATTTCATGCAAGATTCCTTGGACACCATGGCCCGTCACCAGCGAAACACGCTCCCGTTGCGAGCTGTACTTGTCCCGTATAAGCAGAAGTTCTTGCCGCATAGCATACGCTTCTTTGGCCCGGGTTTCATTGTCTTGTTGAAATTTGAGACATTGCTCCTGCACAGAAGCAAGGGTTCCGTTAGCAGATTCCAATTCTTCGTCTTTGGCAGCCAATTTTGCCTTCAACCCGGCAATTTCTGTATCTCTTTCACGGACATCGGTTGTTAGTTCAGCGACTCTTCTATTGACGGCATCGTAATTTTGCACGCTGATTCGAATGCTATTATCCTTACCCTTTGAAGCCAACAAATCCCGATGAAGACGACATATTTCCGCCGACATTTCCTTCACTTTGGTCTTTTTAAGCACGACATCGCTATCTGCACATGATTGCGGAAGATTCCGGATATTCTTGGCCTTGGACGCGTAATTAAGCGTACTCATTGTCTCCAAAACATTCAGTTTTGCCGGCGAAACGGTAGCAATCAATGCGGTCTTGGTGCGTCCACCAATAGAGCCTTGAAGAAGTCTCGTTAGCTTAGACTCTCTGTAAGGCACGTGACGGGGCTCTTTTCCCTCGGATAATGCATTTATGACTTTCCCCAAAGTGAGAAGACTCTGGTTGATAGATCCGGCCTCACGTGCCCCCAGATCAGTAGCACCAGATTTGATTATATCCTCAGAGCCGGCCAAATCGACCAAATTCATCTTCGACACGCGGAATTGGCTTGGACCGGTTTGTTTAAAAAGATGGACGGTAAAAATAGTGTGAGAACGAGAAGATCGAGCATTTAGCTTCGTTGATAAGGTTTTCCGCTTAGCTAGACATCTCTGGAGTAGAGCAAAGCCGGCATTTGCATCTGTGATGTCCAATTCGTGTAAATTTTGGATCATTGTGGCGTTTTTCGTTGTTGTATCACCCACAAGTCTCAATTTGGGCTTATTCCCGCCAGAGAGCTCCAACTCGTCACTGATAAGATCTCGAAGCTCCTCTTTATAAAGCTCCACGCATGAAAGTTTGACTCTGAAATCAGCGTCACCAATTTCCCGGAAAATATCCAGAAGCACTCTCGGAACAATGCCTGCATGATCACCATCCATTTCTCCTAACATGGTGTAAGTTTTTCCGGATCCAGTCAGACCATAAGCAAGAATGGTGACGTTTATGCCATTGACGAAATCATCAAATAATGGACGGGCCACTTTGTCATATATAAGTCGTTGATCAGCATTAGGCCCGTACACCTGGTCTAATGTATAGACTTTTCCTGAATCTCCCGAATCTCGACCTGTAGTAGAAGTAGACGGTTGGATCATCACGTATGGTTCAGAAGCTGAGAAAAAGTCATTTGCTGTGGTTACTACCATTGGCGAATTTGTTGCAGATTCAGTAGGAGATCTCCTTCGAACACGCGCGCTAACTTGGATTCGATCAGACATGGCGGGTATATTAGGTGACAGAGTCAGGTTTCTGGGAGGATATCTGAATTGTTGTCACGATTGTCGTCTGAATTGTCTGGATGCAGCGGCGTTATTGTGTTTCTGATGTTGTTGATGTTTACCTTTGTGAGACGCGATGGGGTTATATGTAGGAATGTTTTGATAAAAATGGTTGATAGAATATTTAGATATAAATTGCGCTTCTTTTAAGAAACGCGCAAATGGTTTAGTGGTAAAATCCATCGTTGCCATCGATGGGCCCCCGGTTCGATTCCGGGTTTGCGCAAAAAAAGCTTGGCCAAAGGTCGAGGTTGTTTTTGAAATTCTCGGCCGAAGGTCGAGATTTTATCCAAAGCCAAGAGCGAAACCGAGCGAAATCGTAGGTTGAGCTCGTATCCAAGATCTCCACTGAAGGCTGATCTTGAGCGAAACCGTTGTTTGAGCGTGTTGCAAAAATCTTGACCTTCGAACGTTTTATAGAGTTTGAAGGTGACCATTGGCTATTTATATAAGGAGATCAGTTCCTTAAATATAGATTATTGATAATATCTATGGAGCTGAATGATTTTTATATTAGGTGACAATTTAATAGTGTCTTGAGTGATTAATAAGTTGACATATAATGAAGATGAACCTTGTCCATGGAGAATATAAAATGTATATATCTATATCTATATCTATATCTATATCTATATCTATATTATATTCTAATTCATTCTATATTCTATATTTTTTATATCAATATGTAATATCCAAAATCCCATATCATTTTCTAATTTCCTATTATCTCCCATGATTTATACGTAAATATGTTTTTGAATAGTCATTTTTATATAAATGATTAAAGTAAAGAAATCTTACAAAACCAATTAAAATACGAATCAACAAAAAAAAAAAAAGAAAATCATCAATATACCAGTTTTAACAAATAATTTAATCTATCATAATATACTCTAGTGGGAATAATCCAGTGATAATAAACTTAATATTTGATATTTTGGTATTTATCAAACTTATTATACTTATTCTTATTATTCTTATTACACTTATTATATTTATTATATTTATATTTATTATATTTATATTTATTATATATATTATATACTACGTTACATAAATGTATATATACAAACTATATATGTGTATAATAAATATACATACATATGGATATATTATATATATGCTATACAAAATCAATACTAGTCAAAAAGTATATATTTACTATACATACTATACATACTATACTATATAGTATCAAAAAAAGGTGCTATAATTGTATAATAATATTATAATATAGTATTATAGTAAAGTATGGTATATTATGATAAAGTACACTATATTTTAGGCTATATTATAGCGTAATATTCTTATAGATATAGTACATTGATGTAGCATTATTAGTACTACATCTTTACTATAGCCATTTAATTTATCTATTATAACTGATCTATCCATGTAAATGTATTTTGAAATTATATATAACAAAGAACACAAATATATAAAATATATGAAGAAATGTATGAAGAAATGTATGAAAAATAATATATTCACAAATGTATAATCATTTTTATTTACATAAGTATGAGTATTTTCAATGAAGTATATTATAGGTAGACTTAGATATATATTATTTGTAGATTTAAATATAATATAGTATATTTCTATAACTTTTACTATAAATTACATATAGATATAGATATTCGAAGTGTATTATGGATTAGATATGTAGGAAAATTATGTGTATCTTGTAGTATACATATAGAACTTTAGGTGTATACTACAGTTATACTATAGTCATATTATAGATATTTATATCGATTTATGAATATACGTGTAATACACTATATATATTGATGTTATGTATATTCCAATTTGTATATATAGTAAATACGTATACTATATATTCATATATGGATACTATATACATATAAATTCCATAGGCTATACATATATTAAAGATATGACCTACTAAATACATACTATATATACAAATAACTTACATACATATATATACTAAATATACTACGTTTATTTAAATATATATATACATACATATGGATACATTATATATATACTAAGGTAATACTAGCCAAAAAGTATATATATATTATACATACTACATACTATACTATATTATACATACTACATACTATACTATATTATACATACTACATACTATACTATACTATACTATACTATACTATACTATACTATACTATATTATACTATACTATATTATACTATACAAATATATATAAGAAACATAAGACAATTCATAGATCAATAAAAAATGGAATAAAATACTTTAGCAAAAATTCTATTATCCTGCATATAGGCCAAAGAAGTAATTCATTAGGATATAGAAATAGTATATTTACATTGTGAAAGTCCTTATATATTTGAAAGGTGGTGTTTTATGTAGTAAAGAGAAAGAGATTTTGGAATCTAATATAACCAGGAAAATACTGCATATAAATATACCATGTTGTTATAACCTTGAATCATAATACATTGTTATTCGGATAAAATCGTCAATTGTACACTTCTTTTAACCCGTTTTGGCTTTAGTTATTGCTATAGATATCGGTATTAATAAAAATATTATAGAAATTTAATATAGTCACTAGATAGTACTATAGATCCTATAGATACAGAATACTAGATACTATACACTGCTATATGCAGTACTTATAGATACTATATACTGTAGATATAGATATAGATACTACAATAATACTATATAATATAGATACTATATAAAATACTCTATAATTACTAAATATTATTATACAGTACTATATCTAGTACTATATATAGTACTATAGGAACTATAGATACAGAATACTGTGTAATACTATATGGTACTATATACAGTACTATAGATAGTATATACTATAGATATAGATAGTTAACATGATACTATATAGATAAAGAAGGTATAGAAACTTCTTTACAAAAGTACTTTTTAGTAAGTTTAATATAGAATTTTATAGAAACAATAGAGTATAGAGTAGCATAGAGACTATGGATATAGTACTATATGCAGTACTATTTAAATAGTGTATGCTATATATACTATAGACTATAGACTATAGATATTGAATACTATGCAATCTATACAATAGTGTAAATGTAAGAGATTTGAAGGATACATTAGTACATGGTAAAAATTCAAATTACAAGATAACACTGATAAGACACTATATTCTATACAGTACTATATACAGTACTAGATATAGATACTATAGATATGATTATTCAATAAAGTATTTAGCTTCAAATAATTCAATAATACAATCCCCTATCGTTCGTGTATGTGATATTTGATTACGTAAGCAACAGTTAATGAATTCACTTGAATTTGCAATGATATACGGTTTACGATGTTCCTTAAAAGAAAAGGAAAAAGAAAAGAAGAAGAAGAAAAGGAAGAAAAAAGCCTTATTTATACCACCTTTCTCTTTCATATGTTCTATTCTTATGCTATATTCATGCAATATTAACAGGTTATGCCAAATTGTCTTTTTCTCAACACAAGCGCAAATGGTTTAGTGGTAAAATCCATCGTTGCCATCGATGGGCCCCCGGTTCGATTCCGGGTTTGCGCATACAGCAATCTCGGCCGAAGGTCGAAATTGTTTTTACTAAAGCGAAGAGGGAAACCGAAGGTTGAGCTCTTAGCCAAAAACTCGGCCCGAGGTTACTGATAAAGCTAGAACAAAGGTTGAAATTTCCCGAAATCAAAGATTATTTTTTCAAAATTCAAATACCTAACCAAATGGAATCCTGTTTTAATGTAAACCCGTTAATATTGATGAATATTAATGTAATCAAAAAAAATTCAATAGTTTATTTAACCAACCATTATATATGAGTTGCTCTATTAGCACAACGCCAAAGTAATTCAAATTATACCCAATATCATAAATATCAATAGTGGTTTATAATATATACAGTTTACCATATAGAGTACTATACAATTCACTATATACAGTACTATATACAATTAACCACACTTTGATACTATTTACTATATATTGTGGTATTTAGGCAATCAAATATTTGACAATAACTCACTTCTCAGTATATAACATCTGACAATAAATAGTCCTGCAAAACTATGTACAATATTTGATATTTCTCCCAACTGTTGTTTAAGTGCAGAAAATCCATATTCTTGTAATACAACTTTAGCAATTATCCGTATTCAATTCACCCAAATTGACTATTTAATATTTTTCAGGAATCTTAAATATTCATACATTTTACAAACAACTTAAGATGGAAACATTATTCTATATTTTCATTATACTTTTATATTCTTGTCCTGTATATTGAAGTCTAGTTTTCAACAATAAATCTGAATATCATAAGACTTTAAAATATTAAAAGGTTAAAATTTTGAATTGTGAAAAATGAAAATCTTTGGTAATTTTAGTCTTTAATTGATGCTACAATTTGCAACTATGTGATATAGATTAATATACTACTGTAGTGTACTATATACTATATACAGTACTATATATATATACTGAGTTTAACATATATTACATACTCTATGATAAAATGATAATACTTCAGGTTCATAAATATTAGTTACAAGATTTTTATTCTCAAATGTTGTATTAAGTTCATATCTTAGATCAAATTATATGGATATAGAATAGCCATATATGAATCAATAAAGCAATTATTGCAAAGCATATTTGGTTGAAACAATATTAATCTTATAAATTAATTTTATTTTCATTTGCCTTATCTAAACAATACGAATCTCCAAAACTGGCAATCTTACCAATATTTTACATATTCTAGTAGTATATTCCTGTATACTTTAATAGTATTCTTGTATGCTGTAATAGTAATTTTATATACTGTAATAGTAGATTCCTGTATATTTAATTCTTTAATAATGAATAAATCTGAAAAGCATAAGATTTGAAGATTATTGTAATTTTATAGGTGTATATTTGAAATTTGGGTAAATTGAAAATGTATGAGAATTCGCAATTATTCATGAATTGAGTGAAGATTATGAATATCGTGAATATAAAGAGATTTTGAAAACAATAAAGACAGACTTTAAATGCTGAAATCACATAAAATTTCTAAATAAATATAACCCGATTCCTTGAGATTGAATCATTGAATTTTACAATTCGAATTAGAGTAGTAAAAAAGATTGGTTCTTAATTGGAAAACACCCGTACACCAGAAGATCGACTCAAATTTTATGAGAACACCCGTGCACCAGCTTACCCCAGGACAATTATGCCCTTAGCAAAAAGATACAAATTTGCATCTACCAAGGTGAGAGTAATATCTATCAAATCAGTGAAGTCTAAGAAAATCAATAAGATAACAGCTAAGGTAAAAAATTGGTTTTGTCAGTGGTTAGAGATTACACCCGTACACCACAATATAGGCACCTGTATATTATTGCAATATAGTATATTCTACTATAGTGATAATATAGTAATTAAGATTTATACTATAATAAAAGTGTGATTTATGTAGTCAGATTGATATACTACGTATCCTGGTTTATGTAATACTATATAAATTACATTCAGATGGAGTACTATGGATATAGTCTTTATTCATAAAAATGTGGTATATGATATATGAAATGGTACTGATATATATGAAATGGAATATTTGAAAATGGAATAAGAAATACAAGAAATGGAATATATGAAATGGAATACATGAGTACAGTTGCAAGATATAGTTGCAGTTGTCAGAATACTAATTAAGTCATTTGCAATTATTTGAATATCACGTGATTTGATCTATGGTAATCGGAAAATTTATAAGAAATTGAAGGTAGTCCTGATTTGTTGAATCGGTTAAAATTTATAGTGAATATTCCTTATTTTATCTGCTTACGTAATCATTTTCATAGAATCTAGAATTATATTATAGAATATGGGAATACGGGAATATGATGAAATTTAGAAGTATAAAATTAGAGGAATAAATATACAATTTTTAAATTTTCATTCAATAACTATGGAATTATGGGTAAAAAATTTTATAATACAATTTAATGGAATATTGGATTTATGTTGAGAATTATGGAGGAAAAATAGAGAGATAGAATAAATATAGATAAACAGAAAATTTTGAAGATACAAGTATAGAAATAGAAACGATGTTAGAAAAAACTATGTATTTTATAAAAAATTCCAATCTATAGATATATGGAACATTATATAGTTGATAATATTATAATCCGATTATTTTGTAAATATCGATTAAAGCTATAATTTTTAAATTCTCCTTTTTAACGAATTCCCAAAACAATACATTAATCAAAAAGTCCAGAATTTCCACTACCAAAGTTTATCAATTATATCATTTTCTGGACCCGGAACTCCATAATCATCCTTCAATTCTTTCCTGATTCTATCTGCATAATACAGATTAACCTCATCTCCATAAAGATCATAATATACTATGGATCTTCTCGAGTCCGTGTTAACTATGATTTCCCAGAAAGATACCATATGAACACTGATAGCTGGATTTAGCCTGACATTCTGGAACTTAACTAGATGATTCTGAGTTGAGTGTTAGCAACTTGCGAGCGGAACAGAGGAGCATAACAGAGGAGCATAACAGAGGAGCATAACAGAGGAGCATAACAGAGGAGCATAACAGAGGGGCGATAGCGAGTCTGGCTAGTCTGATTCAGCCATTTGACCATTGACAGTTTCAGCCACTTGACCATTGACCATAGACCCAGCGTGGCAATAACTTTCTGATGCAGACAGCTGGGTCTGACTTTGACCCCAATTATAGCTGAAGACCCGTCCATGACTTCTCATTGGAAATACAAACTCAGCCAGATCCAGCGGACAGGTTGGATCTGTTGGATCTGGCATAACTCCTCATTATAATAACTCCTCATTATGATATCTCCTCATTATAATAACTCCTCATTATTATAACTCCTCATTATGATATCTCCTCATTAGGATATACAGACCCAGCTACGCTGGGCCTGCCGAAACCCTCGGGCTGGCTGGATCTGTTTAATCAAAAAAATCATCATCATCATCCTTCCGATCAAAAACAATCTGAGAAGGTTTCTTCTCATCCCTAGATAAAGAATCCAAAATATCCACAATATCCTTTTCCGAAAGTTTCCTAGAAATAGCTCCCATAGAAATCATCTTTGCAAGATATTGCTCAACAGCATCAGCACGATCAGGACGAACTATTCTAACTCTAGCTAATCTTTCACGAGCAGAATTCTCTAAAACATGGGCCATGACGGCAGATTTTTCCTCATTTTGTGGTCCTGGTGATCCAGATTGGTTTTGTAATTCTTGTAATCTCGCTTGTCTAATTGCATTAAGTTCAGCGTCGTCCATAGTGTATGTTTAGGTAAATGCTTAGGTTGATGTCTAGATGTAAATTTTCATGTTACACCCGTGCACCAGCGCAATAACGAGAAAATGCAATTCTACTATAGTCTCCACCATATGACCGACAAAGGCATTCTCCGCAAATACAAGATCGTCTTTCTAGGCGATCAAAGTGGTATGTATAATATTACCCCAATTCATCCGTTCATATACTAACTATAGTGGGCAAAACCTCGCTTATAACAAGATTTATGTATGATACATTTGATGATCAATATGCCGCCACAATCGGAATCGATTTCCTCCTGAAAACAATGTATTTAGAGGATAACAAAACCGTCAGATTACAATTATGGGATACTGCTGGTCAAGAACGGTTTAGATCATTGATTCCTTCTTATATTCGAGATTCTCACGTGGCGGTGGTTTGTTACGATATAACAAGCAAAAAATCGTTTGCTAGTTTGGAAAAATGGGTCCACGATGTTCGTATGGAACGTGGCGATGACGTCATTGTGGTTATCGTTGGCAATAAATCCGATCTTTCGGCAAAACGCCAGGTCACTCAAGAGGATGCTGACGCCTTTTGTGCTTCTGTGCAGGGGAAGTTTTTCATGGAAACATCAACAAAAGCAAATCATAACGTCAAACTACTTTTTAAGAAAATAGCTTCTTGTTTGCCTGAATTCACCGAATCTCCTGAACCAAATACTCAAGAAACTGTCGACGTCACCATCGATGATGCTCAATCTTCTTCTTGTTGCTAATTTTTCAATCACCCGTCACGTGACTATTACTGACTATTACTGACTTACTTACTGACTATTACTTCCTATCATACTGACAAGTTGTCTTCTCCTGGGTCTCAACTGATGCATCTACTGACTATACTTTACTTCGGTCTATATACAACATATTTATACTCTACATTACCCTTTAAACTATCATTGGTTATATGCAGGATCTATTATTTTCTAGTGATTCCTAGATTAGGAAGAAAGCATATGTTGTAACATAATAAAGCTGGCATTCAAGAGATTTTGATCTCTTGTTTCTCTTTTCTTGCTATGTCATTTTCAAATAATGATTCAAATCTTACTATACCAGTTTACTACTTTGTATACAGTCTATACTACAAAAATACTTTGAAAATGACCCTATTATGTCTTTTGGATTACTTGATTGTCCTTTGTGTCTTTTGGATTATTTGATTGTCCTTTAATTTGAAAATATCTTAAATCTTTGATTACATAATCATAATTCTTTAGTCCGTTTCCTCTGATTATGTAATCGTCCATACAATTTCCTTCGAATTATCAAATATCTAAAACGTTGTACCATACTATCTCTAGGAAATGAGTTTCACTATACAATTATGTATTGCCTACTATCTATACTATCCATATTGTCTATACTATCCATATTACTATACTATCCATATTGTCTATACTGTCAATATCTATACTGTATATTACTGTGTCACATGACATATAATGATATACTATAAGAGACACATAAAACTACTCTAACATTACTTCTTAACTACACACTATGATGTATAGCTTTGTAATGGCGATATTGGTCACATACGTATATTTCTAAAACCATTTCATCCCTGGTATTATATCAAAAATGTTAAGGAGATCTTTGATAGTACATGCAAGATTCTGCATATAACATATTTCTTCATTTTGGAATACCTTTCATTATGTTGGGATATGAGCAGTGAGAGTGGGTATAGAGGTTTTCTACGACGGCTAGAATTATGGTGATGGTAAAGTTAAGGGACTTTTCCAAGATTTTCTTCAAATCACTTACCCCCAAACTACTACCCCTAGGCACGACATTGTCGTTTTAGCAGCCGCGACATTCCAATCCCCATTGACATGTATTTGTGTTGTTATTGATTTATATTTAATCTCGAAGTTGAAGTTGTGTGTTTTGATTTATTCAGGAGATTATCAGACAGTATATATATTATGAAAGAAGAAATGGTATATATTTTATAAAAGAAGAAATGGTGAAGGAATACCGGATTTCTTTGAAAATTAAATAAAAAAATCAGATATAGCATTATTAAATAAAGCTCAAAAAAGAAATTGAAATTCTTTTTTTTTCTCTAAAGCATTCTCCATTCTCTACTGTTCATTTATCCATATTAGTATACCTTCTAGACTATTGGGCTATATGCCGGACGAGAAACTACACCACTATACTATACTATACTATACTATACTATACTATACTATACTATACTATACTATACTATACTATACTATACTATACTATACTACTATAATATAGTGCATTGCAAGATACGGAGTGTATCCTAGTTTGAATATAAGGATGAATTCAAACGTTGTATAGAAGGAAGTAGGGATGATATGATTACATAATCAGATGAGTATATGCAGAAGGTTATCGGAGAATGGAGGTAAAGTGCGAGTCACGTGAGGAAGAGGATGACAGGGGGGCTTTTCATGAAAATGAGGCGGAATAGCAGGGAATTGTGGAATTTTTCTTTTTTTTTTTTTTTTTTTTTTTCTATGAGTTCGTATAATTGTAAATTTGTGATTTTTTTTTTGGGCGGTGCTTGGCAAACAGGCGCAGCGCATCAGCGTATCATTGGCGGCATTTTTCGCGGAAACACATCGTGCGCCGACATTAGCGTACACGACCATTATAGTCACGTGACTTTTTTAAAAAAATGAGGTAGACAAAGGCAGGGCCCAGCATTTGAAAGTTTTTTGAGTATTGAAAGTAACAGGGGAAAAAGGTGAAATTGTTGCTGTTGCTGGTGTTGTTGGTGGGAGAACTTGACTTTCTGTTTTTTTTTTCTGTTTTTTCTTATTTTTTTTCTTATTTTATTATACACTTTATTTGGTCATTTTATGGATTTTCTGTTCTTGGCTGTTGCGGAGAAAATTGATAATTCCGCCAGGAACGTAGCGGCAGGAACGGCCGCGCTAGAACACAGGAACCGTTCCTGGCCAGGGGCAGGCAGAAGGCGGCAGCAGGCGGCAGTGGGCGGAGTAGGGAATGAGCTATTTTGATGAGGGGTAGACAAGAGAAAAATGCCATAAGTTGATGTTTTGATGATTTGATGTTTTATGGGTGTTTTATGGGTGTTTTATGGGTGTTTTATGGGTGTTTTATGGGTGTTTCATGATTGTTTCATGATTGTTTTATGGTGTTTCACTTGTTTCATGGTGTTTTAGGGAAAATTCAGATATCAAACAAGTGTTACACACTTGTAACAACCGTAAATTACCTATAACTGGCGTGAACCACCATGTAACATAGTAGTGGTAAAACCCTTGCTTTTAGGTCTAGATCCTGCTTACAAAGTCCACTTTACTAGTGCGAGGATTGTGCCCCTGTCCCTGTCTGAGTGACGTAAAAAAAAAAAAAAAAAAAAGAGAGAGCGTTAGAAAGAGCCCATTACGCAGAGGAACAAGAAACGACATAAACGAAGAAAACGACATTAAAAGAATACAGAGAATATGAAAAGAGGTATAGAAAGATTTATACAAAGATTTATAGACAATATTTTACTTATATAAATTGAATAAGCATAACCGTTTAGAAATAAATGAGAATGGTCACGGGAAATATGACACATTTTTTTTTTTTTTTTTTTTCCTCGCTCATTTCGCTTGTTTTTATTTTTTCCTTCTTTTTTCTTTCTTTTTTTTTTTTTTTTTTTTTTTTTTTTTTTTTTTTTTTTTTTTTTTTTTTTTTTTTTTTTTTTTTTTTTTTTTTTTTTTTTTTTTTTTTTTTTTTTTTTTTTTTTTTTTTTTTTTTTTTCTCGCCTAATTCTTGTAGATTGCATTGTCTTGACCAAAGAATTCGCTTCTTTGTTTCATTGTTTTTTTCAATTCCCATTTCTTCTTTTAATTCCTCAAAAATTTATCATATCTAGGATCATCTAGAATTCTTCCATTCTACCATATCCATACTCCATTCTATCCATTCTATACTCCATATACTATCCATATCCATAAATAATAGTTTATCCATTCTATAATAGTCCATATCATATCCATAATAGTCCATATGACGGATAAAAAACAAAAAAGACCTTCTAAAGGAAGAGTATTCCAATGTACGGGATTCCCTGGATGCAGCAAATCATTTACACGGTCAGAACATTTGGCTCGTCACAGAAGAAAACATACTGGAGAACGTCCTTTTACTTGTCCACATTGTTCTAAAAATTTTAGTCGTCTTGATAATCTAAGGCAACATAAACAAACCGTCCACGCGTATGAAAACTTCATTAAGAAATCTTCATCTGATTCTCCTAAAAACCCTCATTCTCCTGTTGTTTCTCCTCCTCATAATGTGGTATATTCTCCATATTATGGTTATTATTCGGCCCCTAATCATCATCTACTGCAATACCCCCCACCATCTTCTTCAACTCCTTCGTCATGTTCAACTTCAACTTCTACTTTGAGAGACCCTCCAAAATTCAATCCAAAAACAAGACCCCGTCCTTTATCCTTGGTTCATTCTTTTACTGATGACACGTGTTTACCTTACTCAACATCCTCTACTTCTGCGTCTTCTACTTCAAATCATCTTGCCCGTCTTGATCCTCCCGTGAAAACTGCCCCTCCAATTCCTCGTTTCCCAAATAAACCTTCTTATTTTACCGCCTCCCCTTTATCCCTCCCGCAAATTCCTTCCGCTGCTCAACCTCAACCTTCCCTAACCTCCCTTCAAAATCATAGACTTACTTATTTATCCCCAATGATGGTGAGTCCTCTCCTGCCTTTATTTCATCAACTGTTCAATCAAGTGGCTTCTACAAATCCTTCTCTTCATTCAATCCACGCATCTCCTTCGGCTCCTCCTGCTCCTTCCCTGCCTTCTACTACAAATGTCCCCGTCAAAAATACTCCTTCTTTAAGACCTATAAATCTGCATAATATCCCTCCTTCTGCTAAATCTCATGATACTCAATTACCTCCTGTTCGTTTGAACCCAACAAATGGAAAATCTTGTCTAAAAGATGTCTTGAATAACGATCCTCCTGAAAATAACCCCTCTGAAAATCTGTCCCGGCTAGCCATAAATAGTCTTATAACTCCCGGCGAAGACGACGACTCCTGAACCCACCACCATGTATCTACATATTCATTACCTCATTATTTACCTCGCCAACTGCCTGTGCTGTTTGCCATAGTACTCAAAGACTCCAACACCATCAATTGCTCACGAACTCGTGTCATATGCTTACTATCAACGCAATTCTCCATAATCCTCATCAACAAATGCACAACCTTGCGCATCTCTGCCAAATTATCCATGTACTCAAGATATTTGCCCCATACTTTCCCGTCCATGGGCAACTTTTCTTCCACGTAGAGCTCTTTCATCTGTTGGAGCTTTTCCACGTTGTACTTGCTTGTTTGTGCCGTTACCGACGGGATAATCACCTGCATAATGACTTCCTCGTATCTTTGATATACTCCAAAAAGCTGCTGATTTTGCTCTTGTTTGGCTTTGATCAACATTCCGAGCTTGTAGTTGTCAATGAGAAGCTGTCGGAGCCGGGGATTTTCCACTTTGGCAAACTCTGCTTCCCCGTTTTCCAAATCATCAAGTCTGTACTTTTCATCTAGAATTCCTCGAAGCGGATCTCCTCCATCATTATTTCCCAAATTGCTTTCTTCTTCTTCTTCTTCTCCTTCCTCCGGAATCTCTAATTTGCTGTCCAAAACAGTGGCCATTTCGGAAATAAGTCGGGAATTTTCCGCCACCTTGGCCGTTAAATGCTTCACTAACTCATGAACAGGCTCATATGACTCCGTGTTGAGTAACGCTTTGTATGGATTGGACATACCAAGGAGTGTTGAATTTATCACCGCGTTATCCTTGTAAAGAGTGTACTGCATATCGATAATACTAGTACCTGCACATAATTACTCAATTCGCATCCTGTACATTATCTTCCCTGCAGTCTTTGAAGGTGGGCCATTTTCCGTTCTTGTTTCCCCTTTTTCATGGCTTGTTTCAATGCCACTGAGTCCAAAGGATCAAGAAGTTCAAAAGAACAAAGCAATTCTTCAGAAACTCCCATCACTGCGCCCCAGTTATCAAATTCTCCGCAATAATTCGGCGCACTGAAAACCGTCACTAATGTGCGGTCATTGAAAAACTCATATCCATCTTCTACAACCATGTGGGCCCTGCACACAAGGTCAAACCCGAATTTCTGGAGGAATTTGTTAATGGCCACTTTGGAAAAAACGTAGGAGACTCCTCGTTCGTTATCTTCCCATTCATTCATTGTATCGGCGGGATCCGACCATAGTAAGTCATTAAGCAAGCCAAAATCAGGAACATCGGTGGGACGGGCAATATTGCGGATTTCATCCACGGAGTTAAGAACAGGAGATAATCCGCCATGAACGCAGAAGATTTTCCCCGCCACCACTGCTGCTATCGGCAATGTATTGAATGTGTCAATAAAGAGTTTCCATGTCTTGATATTGCAACGGCGCTTGCACTCGTCGTAGAATCCGTACACACGAGTCACGTTGGCGCATTCGTGATTACCACGGAGCAAGAAGAAGTTTTCCGGGTACTTAATCTTGTAGCAGAGGAGGAGCAAGATGGTCTCCAAGGACTGTTTGCCTCTATCGACGTAATCGCCGAGGAAAAGGTAGTTTGTCAGGGGCGGGAAACCACATTTGGTGAAGATACGGATCAAGTCAAGGTATTGACCGTGAACATCACCCACCACTTTCACCGGAGGACTCAACTCAAGCAAAGACGGTTGCAGTAAGAAGATCTCACGCGCCTTGGCGCAAACGATCTGGATTTCGTGGTTTTTCAAGCACACGTTCTTTGTTCGCTTTCCCGAATAGCCAGCATCGAGAAGTCGTTGGATAAAGTCTTCGATGTCAATGACATCCGAGGGCCCGCCCATAGGGTTCTGTATGAAAGGATCAGGATGAGCCGATGAGTTCCTTCTAGAAGCACCAGAACGGGAGGATCTTCCAGACCTTTTCGACGATACGGATAATGTGTCGGACTTATCGGCAGAGAGGGATTCCGACATGTGCAGCGGGGTAGCATTTGGGGTTCCGTAACGGGTTGTAGCGGAGTGGTTTGTGGAGGACCGGGAAAGTTGATTTGACGGTTCATCACCGTTTAAAGAGAGCAGACCAATTAGTTCCAGTTCACTTGGTCTTCTGATAAGAATAGGCGATTTTGGTTCTGGGGTCAACATTGACGGCGGTATGTAAGTATCGTCTGTTGGGATATGATCATCATTTTGGTAATCTTGATTTGAATCTTCAACGGCGGAGGCGGAGGCGGCATTTCCCGGATTGCTCTGAGGAGATGCATTAATTGGAGATGATGAGTTATTATTATTAACAGATGGTGATGAATTTCTATGCGGTAGAGAACCAGAGGAGGTTCTTCTACTTAATATTTTTGGAGAATCGGAGGCGGAATTTGAAGAAAGACGAGATCTTGACGACCTATTTGATTTTTGTGAAACATTGGTGTCAGATCTTGAAAGAGATAATCCATTTTTTGATTTCGATGGAGAGTTTCCCATTTGGATATTGGTTATGGACTGATTTTTGATTGATTGATGATTTCTTGATGATTTTTTGATTGATTGATGATTTATTGATGATTGATTGATTGATTGATGATTGATGATTGATGATTGATGATTGATGATTGATGATTGATTTGGATTGATGATTGATGATCGATAAATTTATAGATTTATGAATTGTAATTCCGTCTTTTCTCTGGAATTGTGTAAAATGGAGAAAAGAGTGTCTGAATTGAAGGCGGGCTTTCCGGAAGTTATGGATGTTTCTAGCCCGAAGAAAGAATGAGAAACAAAAAAAAAGAAAGAAAGAAAGAAAGTAAATGAAGGGATTTTTGAGAATCGCAAAAACGGACTTCAACTAGCAAAAAAAAATTAATGGTTTCTACCGAAAAAAATAAAAGATGAAAAGAGATAAAATAAAAGATAAAAAAAAAAAAAAAGAAGAATATTTGGAAAATTAAGAAAAGTTTCTAAAAATAGTGAAATTTGAAAATTACATACATCAAAATGGAAAATCATTTTTTCAAATTTTTGCAATTTGCACATTTTTGTCCAATAATTACTCCTTATTTTATCAAAGTCTATTTTGCTGGCATGCAAATACTTTTGCTCATTTTTTTTCTTGGGAAATGATTTTGTCTCGCCCATTTCTTTCTTTTTTGCTCCAGGTCACGTGATTTTTATATAAATGTATATATAAATGTATATGAATCAATATGTATTAAACGAATAAATGAATAAATATATAAATGATAAATTGACAATATTAAGTAAATAATAGGATATATTAAAGAATACCTATTTTATCTAAATTATCAATTTACAATTTTATTGGCGTATTTCATTTTGCATCCAAAATCGCACATTAAAACTTCTTTTATTATATATCATCCTATATTGATAAATACTTTTATTATATATAATCAAAAATTCGTAAATACTTATTTTAATATATATAATCAAAAATTCATAAATACTTATTATAGTATATATAATCAAAACCTTGTTCTATTATATATAAAAATCCATAAATTCATCTTTTGAATTATTGGATCGTAAAATTTCACTTTGAATTTTCAAATTTTGTTCATCAAAATTAACTTAAAATTAAAATCTTCCATTTTTTCATGTAGGCAAATTTTATTTTATCCTTTAATTAATTCATTCTAAACGTCCCAAGAGGATGTGTGCTCCAGGTTTGGACGTTAAAATTTACACAGAAATGACCCACAAATATCTTTTCTTGAAATTACCGTTTAAAATTAAATAGATAGGATATTGAATATAGAGAATAGAGAATAGAGAATAGAGAATAGAGAATAGAGAATAGAGAATAGAGAATAGAGAATATAGATGATATAGATAATATAGATAATATAGAGAATATAGATAATATAGATAATATAGATAATATAGATAATATAGAGAATATAGATAGAATATTGAATATTGATAGGATGTAGAATATATATAGGATATTGAGTATATATAGGATATAGAATATTGATAGAGTATTGATAGAGTATTAGCTGTAAGTCTTTGAAATAAGAATGAGGAAAACATGTATATAGATTTACTATAAAAAAACCATAAGGTAAAAGAAAAAATATAAAACTATATTTGGATTATTTTTAGGATAATATATATACCATATAGAATATAGAATATAGAATATAGAATATAGAATATAGAATATAGAATATAGAATATAGAAGATAGAAGATAGAATATACAGGGAGCATAGAATAAGGATAACATACAATTAGAGTGAGCATAATTCACAATAATATTGTAGGGTATATTAAATCAACGTAATATTAAAAAAAAGTTGAACCTTTCATTATAAATTTTTAGTTTTCTTATTTTACATTCTTATTTACATTCTTATTTACATTCTTATTTACATTCTTATTTACATTCTTATTTACATTCTTATTTACTTTCTTATTTACTTTCTTATTTACTTTCTTATTTACTTTCTTATTTACCTTCTTATTGACTTATTATCTTACTTTCCTATTACTGTACTTTATCAAATTTTTCTTATTGGACATTTTTTTTACTTATAATTTGATTTTAAAATTTTAATAAGATGAACGTTATTTAATACTTCATTGCTGGTAAAGTAAATTTTCTTAGATATCAACGTATGAAATATTTGTAGTATTATAATTAACATATATATCTATATTTGTACTGTATATAATATACTATACTACTATACTACTATACTATACTACTATACTATACTACTATACTATACTACTATACTACTATACTATACTACTATACTACTATACTATACTACTATACTACTATACTATACTACTATACTATACTACTATACTATACTATACTACTATACTATAATATACTACTATACTATAATATAATATACTATAATATACTATAATATACTATAATATACTATAATATACTATAATATACTATAATATACTATAATATACTATAATATACTATAATATACTATAATATACTATAATATACTATAATATACTGTAATATACTATACTATACTATACTATACTATAATATAGAATCTTCACTTTATCATCCTCAATATTCAGTAATATCCTAAATCCTCAGTCCCCAAATCGTTTCCTCTTGCCATTCAGATTAAATCTACTCATAAATCAGTACATCCCAGGAATCCGCAAATGATACTAGTAGGTACTTAACTGATTATTATCCATAAATAAAATCAGGGAAGAACTTAATTACTACTATTATATAATTATTCAAATTCTTCAATGCAGGATTTATTATACCTATACAAATCAACTTCAGACAGGAATCCTTGAATGTATTGTTCCCCCAATATAGACTGTAGATAATAGATTATGTAATCTGGTTATATAATCATCATTAATGTGGGGTATTTGGAGGAATAGATTATGTAATCATTAATATGGAGTAAATGTATGGATAAATATCATAATGAATATTTGGTGATTAAATGTTCATATTTGGTGATTTAATCATATATAATAAGTAAACAAGAGGAATAGACAACTATAGAGACTTAGATATGATTATGTAATCAGATTATGTAGTAAAAATGAATAGACAGCTATGATAGACTTCGATACGATTATGTAATCAGATTATATAATCAAAATGAATAAATTAAAATCCCCTCAGTATGTGCAGTACCTTATATTAAACCCATCACCATACAAAGTACCAATGAGTTTCCGGTAAGAGGGAATGTCGTAGATGAGTTCGTAAATGTAAATTAGTTCGTATTAGTATATTGGTAGAATTGAGTATTCACAGGTAAATTGTGACAATGCCTAAGTGATGAATATCCATGGATCTAGGGTATATGCAGGATTTCAATATAAACTCCATGATCCAGAAAATCATGAAATTGAGTCCTCACTTAAGTGCTTCACATACTAATATCTGATATTGAATCTCGTATATCTATTGAAACTCATATTTAAGTTTGAATTTCAATTTCTATATTCATCATATTCATCATATTCAATGACTTCAATGCTCAGATTTTCAAGAAGAATATCCATATCGAGGAGATTATTTAATAAAAATCCACTTATTCATGAAAATGGACTATACTATGGAAAATTCACTGAAGAAGAATATCAAAAAGCCAAAAACTACGTTGTTAGTCAATATGAAAACCTTGAAAAAGAGATAAAAGGAAGTCATAATATCAGAGAAAATGTTGGTAAAATGCCTCAATTCCCTGCTCAAGGACCAGCTTCTAAAATATCCAATTTATCCGATCTTTTCTCCGAAACAATCAAAACTACTGGTCCAATTCCTGTTTCTACTTTTATGAGACAATGTCTTACCCATCCAGATTTCGGTTATTATACAACAAGAGATCCTTTAGATACTCTGAACGGAGATTTTGTTACATCGCCCGAAATATCATCTGTTTTTGGTGAAATGATCGGAATCTGGCTTTATTCTCTTTGGGTTTCCCAAAATATGCCTAAAAAAGTCCGTATCATTGAGTTTGGGCCCGGAAGAGGAACCTTGATGCATGACGTCATGGGTGTTTTTACGAAATTCGCCAAAAAAGCTCCCGTTCCAATCGATATCGAAATCGTCCTCATTGAAGCTTCATCTGTTCTTCGGAAAGTTCAACACCAGCTTATGTGCAGGACGGAACCTTTTAATACCGATTCCAATGGGTTTAATTTCTCCCAAACGAAATGGGGGACTAGAGTCACGTGGGTGGATTTAGAAAAAGATGTGGCGAATGATCCCTCTGTGGCGAATTACGTCTTGGCTCACGAATTCTTCGATGCTTTGCCCATCAAATCTTTCATGAAAACGAAAGACGGATGGAGAGAACTAATGGTGGAACATACGCTGTCTGTGGTGAACACACAGCCAAAATTGGAATCTGCCGAGCCAGCAATTGAAACGGAAGACTTGAAAACCGATTTTCATCTTACAATTTCTCCCAAAGAAACCCCTTCTTCGAAAATTCCTCAACTTAGTCCCCGGTACCGGGATCTCCCCCAAGGCACCAGGATTGAAATTTGCCCCGATGCTGAATTGTACCTTACGAGGATTTGTGAATTGGTGAATTCATATAAAGACGGAAAAACTGGTGCTGGAGGTGGTCTTATTATTGATTATGGATTATCCAATGAGATTCCGTCAAATTCTCTCCGTGGGATCCATAAGCACAAATTTGTATCACCATTTTTCAATCCAGGAAATGTGGACTTATCTATTGATGTTGATTTTGAAAATCTTCGTTTAATGGCTGCTAATTTCCTAGAGCCGTTCGGACCAGCGGATCAAGGTGATTGGCTTCATGAAATTGGAATTGGCTACAGAATTGAGCAATTGATTAATGCCACCAATTCTATCGCCAATAAAGAGCAAATTTATGAATCTTATTTGCGTTTAACTGGAAAAGATGATGAATCTATGGGCAAAGTATATAAGTTTTTGGGTTTATTACCAAAGGGACTGAATAAGCCCATTGGATTTGGCCTTAATGAATGATGACATGCATTTACCATATATATATATATATAAACATGTGAATATACATGTCTATATGACTATATATATATATGTAGATAAAAAAAACTCCGATACGGGGAGTCGAACCCCGGTCTACCCGGTGAAAGCGGATCGTGATAGCCGTTACACTATATCGGATATTTCTGATAGAAACTATTCTGCAATTGACAGATCATTATTTAAAGCAAAGCTTACAATTTGACCCAAATAGCTCAGTGTATAGCTAGTCAGCCCATAGACGTACAAGATACTTTTCAAAAGCAAAGATGTAGAAATACCCAAATTTACTAACGTAAATTTGATCATTTCTTATATGCAGTCCCGAGAGATATGACTCCGGAGACGGACACCTCGGCAGGAACAAAAGCAACTACATTTCTTTTTACAAGATGAGCCTTCGGACATTCATTCGTATTCCTTTAACTACAGTTTCAAGAAATTCCGTTAGGGGAATTGGTAGTAAACTTGGAGAACACGTGCCATCACCACCAAGGTTACCAAAAGAGCAACAACAAGAATTTGAGAATCTTCAAAGAATGGCCAACTCTCAAGCTGCTATTGATGAATATAATCAACAGATTGAAGAAAAAGGATATGCTGATGCCAATATTGGAGAAAACAAATCAGATGTTGGAGCCAAGACTTTATATTTTAAGACTATTCCTGAATTTGAAGGTGAGCGGAATCCAGAAACTGGGGAGATTGGAGGGCCAAAACAGAATCCTTTGCGTCATAATGACTGGTCTTTTAATGGGAGGGTTACTGATTTCTGAGTTGAACTGAGCGAAGCGAAGTGAAACTCCAGCTGAGCGTTATTGAAGCTGAATAAAGCGGAGAAACGGAGAAGCGGAGACGGAGACGGAGAATTCATTGGATTAGAAGATGAATCAGAAAGCCACGGATAAACTCATCAATCCGCCATGGTATGGTCACTAGAAGACCAAGGTCATCTTCATGCTTTATATGCAGGAGGGGAAAACTTCTAGATATTACAAACTGATTTTTATATGATTTATGGGGTTTCATAAATAAGTCAGAACCAAGGAATCCTGCTCTATGAATTTTCAAGAATTTTCAAGAATTTTCATGAAAATTAATTCTATTTGTTTGTGTCTTAAATCTATGAATCTATTTTGGATCTTGTAGTGCGAGCGCGAAGATAATGTCGATATTTAATTTCAATCTCCATTTCAATGGATTTTGATCCTTTAGCTTTTTTTACTCCTGTTCATTCAAATGATGATGAGAATTTAAAGAATTCGGATTCGAAGAATTCAAGTTCTTCATCAAATTCCCTGGATATTAAAAATTCGAATTCTGTTTTAAATTTGGATATCAAGAATTCGAATTCTTCGAATTCAAGTTCTTTATTAGATTCCCTGGAAATCAAGAATTCGAATTCGAAGAATTCGAATTCTTGTCTTGATGAACCCCTCCATTTCCACGATCTACCCCTCCTCCAACTAAACCCACCCCATGAAGTCCTTGAATCATTTTTAAAACTCCTTGCACCAAATCAAGTCCATAATTTCGACGCTCAATCATCAAAAAACTTAAGTGAGAAAAACATCAATGATGAAGAAATCACAGCTGCTGCAAATTGGCTTGCTTCCACTAATCTGAGATTTCCTAATAAGGAAAGTCTCCTTGCAACTCCTTCTTTAGCTGAAGCACTTCGTCTTACATTCCCTTCTCAATATAACCGATGGCTCACTCACATCATTGCTAATCCACTTGATTGGCTTGATATCGACCATCGTGATTCTATCCACGCACTAGCCTCGGTTAGATTAGCGGAAAATTGCGGAAGAACCGCTCAGCCGGAATTTATCCGTCATATTGATATTCCTGCTTTGGGTAGGGAAATTCTCCTAAAAGAACCCTCGATAACTGCTGATAACTTGGGCTTGAAGACTTGGGGCTCTTCTTATATCTTAGCAAATCGTCTTGCTAATAACCACAATCTTTGTCTTGGTCACGTGTTGGAATTAGGTTCCGGAACTGGTTTAGTCGGTATGGCTGCCTCTATATTGGGATTTCCCACTTTCCTTACGGATTTGCCCGAGATAGTACCTAATCTCCGAGAAAACGTCCATCTTAATAACATCCAGAATGTTTCCGTTGCTGAACTCGATTGGAGTTGTCCGGATCCATTTGACCGTTCTCATCCTGGTGTTCATTTTGACACGGTTATTCTCTCCGATCCAGTTTATCTGGCCAAACATCCTCCGTGGATCGTGGCTATGATTACTAAATTCCTTGCAAAATCAAAACATTCTCGTGTCTTAATTCAGGTTCCTTTACGAAAAGGTTTTCATCAGGAAAGGACCATTCTTTGGTCGCTTATGCAGGAAAATCATCTTGTGGTTGATGAAGAGGCTACTGAACATGGTCGAGATGATTTTGGTGAATGTGAGTTTTTGTTTCGAAGGTATCGTTGGGCTTCCTAGCGCCGTACCTTAACTATATCTCCTGATAGATATGCCTTAACTTCTGAATCTATAGGATATGAGCGTGAAACTATGGTGAAACGTTTTGACAAATCTGAAACAAAGGTGAAACAGTCATCATTTACACTAATTGTTTCCATAATTCAGTGATATCTTGGTATGTCTCAATCTGGCTTGACTAGGTGACCACTATCCGGGATGTACTGGTGTTTATTATAGAGTATAGAGGTGATATTTCCATACGTACTATTAAATTTTGAGCTTAGGCTATTTCTTATGATATGAACCAGAAAGCAGTAATTTCATGGATACCTCAATAAGATAGAATTTAGTTACTATGGCAATATAAATATAATGCACTTCAGAGAATACATGAATTTAAATATACCAATATAAATTATAATGATATATAAAACAAGGACATAATTTAATTGCCATTTCCCTTTACGACTTTTAACATTAAATTATACGGTTATATGAAATTATATATATATGGTTATATATTTATATATGGCTATTATATAAATTATATATATATAGTCCATATACTAATAAATAGCCAACTGTTGATAAAATATTATATTCATATAAGTATAATTGTAATTAAATCATATAGTTTATAATTTATATAGATAAAAAGAGGAAATAACAGAAGTAATTTAAAGGCTTAAATTTACCCATGTTTAATATAAAATAATTATACAGTATACTATACACGGAAAGATGATTATATTTTTTAGTTTAGTATATAGTGAAAAGGGTTTTATCATG
>JAJMHH010000003.1:217554-266980 GCA_030582955.1 Osmozyma tolerans
ATACTATACTATACTATACTATACTATACTATACTATACTATACTATACTATACTATACTATACTATACTATACTATACTATACTATACTATACTATACTATACTATACTATACTATACTATACTATACTATACTATACTATACTATACTATACTATACTATACTATACTATACTATACTATACTATACTATACTATAATATAATATAATACACCATAATATATATGGTAATTTTCAATAATATAATCAAGTGGAGTGTGTTTTACTATACAATATACTAAATCTATATACTATATACTATATGTATATACTATGATGAATATAGTCAAGAAGAAATGTTATGTATAGTATATATAGTATATAATCGCATATATAGTACAGAATAGCATAGAATATAGAACTAAAACTGGTAAACTTGTTTATTAAAATATAAATGACAGTATTATCTAGTGATTTAATGCTATAACAATATAATATAGTACTATAAAACTGTACATTTATTTAAGAAATATAGTATTATAGTTAACCATATAAAAGTTAAGTAGTAGAGTAATATTATATATTTGTATATGTATAGTACAGTATAGTACAATTCTCTACAATATAGTATAATTTAATCTACTTAAGTGTATCTAGAATTATAATATATTAAAAATATAGTATCATTTTTAGTGCTCTATATATTGTAGAGTAAAGTGTAGCATTACTGTAGTATATTATAATACTTTGTATAATAATTTATAGAGCATAGACTTAGTCTACATAATTCTAATATCTATAATCTATAAGTCTATACTCCCTATTAGTTGGAAATCACTTATCATGCTTACATAATCAAGTAACATCCGTACACCAGCTTACCCCAGGACAATCATGCCCTCATCAAAATGAGCTAAGTTTCAAGAAAAAACCATAAGATTAGCATCATTCGAATCCTGAGATTTCTAAGAACATTACAAAGGTCTTTAAGTTATTTCTTTAGGGAAATCAACTTGAAATATCATACCCTATAAAATTATTCCATCCTGCATATAAGTATCATAATGTAGTATAGAATATACTTAATAAAATTGTAATATTAATTTTCTATATGAAATATATGTATCTATTGTAGAAGCCGTGTGAAAATATAAGTGTTGCAATTCATGAATTGTGAAGTCTATATACTTCTGAGTTGGCTACATATATTTTTATATATATAAATATTCAATAATATTATTAGATAAATGAATCATTTTCAATAAAATCTAGAAGCTTCATGATGATATCAACTATTTATACTAATCATCATTAATTTGTATATATAGTAATATATACTTTATTGTACATAATAAAATCAATATCATAGTAATTAGTATAGAGTAGTATAGTATATGACTCTGTGGTATACGTTTACACTATATTTTATAATTTTTTATATAATAAGATCTTAGCAGCATATAATGTAGTAATTTGTAAATTTCTCTAATATAGTATTATCAAATCAATATCGAATGCTGGCTATAACCTGGAGATCACTTGTCGTAGTCTATATTCCGTTGTCATGCTTACATAATCAAATAACACCCGTACACCAGCTTACCCCAGTACAATTATGCCTTCAGCAAAAAGAGCTACATTTCAAGAAGAAGCCAAATAATTGGTATCACCTGAGTCCCGAGATTCTCAGGAGCATTTCAGCGGTCTTTAAGTTATTTTATTATAGTTAGATATGTATTTACATAGGTAATTGGTGGTTTGCGGGGTATATGGAGAATCTCGTAAAATATAGAACAAGAAGTGTCTGTTTTTGGGTTTTTGGGTTTTTGATTTTTTGAAATTGGATTTTTGAAGAGTCGGTTAAAAATTTACCTCTACATAGAAAAAGGTATATACGGAGGAGGAAGTTGAATCAAATAGTTCTTTCTAAAGAAAGAATCGTCAGTGGTACCCACATGGAAGAAGGCATTGGCAAAGGTCACAGCAGAGTGAAATAAGGAGTTTCTTCCTTTTCAGAGCTTCTTGGTCTTACACGCACGTGATAAACACGTGCATCATCACGTGACCAGGTGAATTTAAAAGCGTTTTTGAAGCTTTCCAGATGACGGCACGACAATAAAAGCTCCTCAATAAACAAATTGGCTAGCAGTAATATTACTGAGCGGAAAAAAACCTAGGGTCACCTCCAAACGGAATGTCGAAAATGGGCCCAACTAAGTGTCCGGATAAGAGAGGTTCGGATAGTAGAGCCTCATGGCACGTGAGCAGCACGTGTATAGCCCTACAACACCGTCGACGTTCCCTACGTGGCAGCTGTTAGAATGACCTGCTTTGATGAACAGTCACTGACTTGGCAAAATTGGATTAATTGTACATCACGTGTGAAATTAAGAAAGTACCCAAAAATCATTAAAGGTTTAAATGAAAAAAAAAAAAAAAAAACAAACCTCAATTGGAAAAAAGATTAGAAAGAAAGGAATAAAAGTGGTTTTTAAAAATGCCTACTTTTTGACAAAAATCAGATGGCATTTGATAAAAAACCTACCTAAAGTCAAAACGAATTTATGCATTTTTGCTTTTTAAGAACAGGAATAAGGATATTTTTATAGATTTAAATTCCTACTGATAAACTATTTAATATTATGTCTATAACTTATTTTTATGGAAATATGTTAATATTCTTATATGTTATAGAATTTAAATATTATTGTATGAGTATACTTATAAACAAATATATTGATAGAATCAAGTATATAAAGATATAAATAAAAGTAGATATCGTCAACAGTGTTTGCTACCTCGATGTCGTCTAAACTCTACAGTAGGGTTCTTTCTTATTTCTTGTTCTATGCCCCATCTAATATTATTTTCATAATTCTCTTAGGGACCGTTCTTTTATTAATCCTTATGATTTGGAGGATAATCCCATATTATCTATCGTTACTCAAGCCAGTATATTCTTTATAATTTTTCATTATATTCTGCTACCATCAATATTCTTATACTAATTTTTTGATTTGCTTTATATTTAGACCCGTTAAATTGTCTCGATTTAAAATTATTTCTATTTATATCATTTCAGACCGACACAGGTATGAGGAAACACCTACTACAACTCGGCAAAAATGGAATTAAAACCAAAATCTGCGGCTGTTTACCAGTCTATGCGTATTAGAATATTTTTATATATTTATGCTTATGCTTAGGCTTATTTATATATTAATAATTATATCAATATTATATATTATTAAATACAATAATGAAATTTTAACATAACAATACTTATACATAGCCCCATTTTCTATGAAAATAGGGCAGAATATGGTTATTATTCTTACTGTTTATTTACATGTGTTACTAACGGTCATTTAGGTAAAAAACTTACGTAATCACACTATATATGTAATTATGGTAAGATATAAAGTAAGATATACAGTAAGATATACCTTATAAAGTTAATTTATAATCATAATTAAATATATATTGAATTAATAAAGTTATGTATACAATAATAGTTAAATGTTTAACTACACAATTATGGTATACATACAGTACACAATTGTGGTATACATACAGTATACAATTATGGTATACAATTATGGTATACAGTTATTATAAGTAAATATGAATTATACAATTATAGTTGGATTTACATTAATTAACTATACAAATATAAAACTATAGCTAGATATACAATATAGTTAAAATGCAAAAATACAATTATACTTTGGTTTTTACAAGTATAGCTAAAAATCCGTTATACAAGTAGTAGATGTATACTATGCCCCAAATAGTATACAGTATATAATGGCACGAATGATATTTTAAGAGGCCCCATCTTTATTTCAGATTTTTAGCCTCTTCATTATAACTTTTATGGTACTTATCTTACACCCGTACATCTTTGCAATCACCTGCATATAAAACATGAAGTTGGTAGTCAAAAGTGTGGCAAAACTGACAAAATTGGGTTCAAAAAAGTGCACAACTGAAGATTATTTATGACAAAGAACGAGTGGGCTGTTTAAATTGTGATAGTATGAAAATAGTGTCTGCAGTATTTGTTGCTATTCTGTTAGGTTTTCATAAAACTCGCTATTTTGAATTTAATTTGAAATGAATTGATATTTTCAATGGTGTACTGGTGTAGATTATGGTATTTTTCTCAATAAAACTGAATCAATTAACTAAGAACAACCATGAACTCAGGTAGTTGAGTTATGTTCAGACACAAATAGGAAGATATATATTTAAATTGGTTGTTTTGGTTAATTTAGATATTTAGAGGAAAATCATATTATTTTAATTGATTTAATTCTTCTATACAATTTCTCTATATTCTACTCTATTCTCTATATTCTACTCTATTCTCTATATTCTACTCTATTCTATATATTCTAATCTTTTGTAAAGTATAGGATCTATATTATGAATGTTCATTATTCTATTGTATATATATTCTATTTATTCCATAGTACAAAATTCCATATGTTCTACTCTGGATAGTTTATTCGATATTGTATATGTTCAATTTCCTCAATCATTACCCATTTCATCTGTATATAATATCTATCTCTACTATATAAACTTCTTTATCTATAGGTCGAACTTTCCATATCCTCCACCGTTTGAAGCTATTTAGCTATCATTTTTATAGGATATGTATTCTTAATATTAGTTTTCAATATTAGTTTTTATACTTTTATGTGAATAATATTTTTGTTAATATTTTGTAATTTATCATACTTTATACAATCATGTTTAAAATTAAAACGGTTATAAGAATACATCTACAAATAACAATAAACTAATATTAATAAAATAGTATATCTATATCTATCTATATCTATCTATATTTATCTATATCTATCTATATCTATCTATATCTATCTATATCTATCTATATTTATCTATATCTGTCTATATCTATATTAATATACCTTTTGAATATCCCAAGTACTAAAAATTGTTTCTAATAAAAACCTGAATTCTAATGTCTGTACTTTTTTTTGCTTCTTATTATTTTTTTTATATAGTCTTTAAATTTGTAACCACTTTTTTCATATTCTATACCTTCTATTGATTCTATGTAAACCCCTTCTTTTGCTATTAATAGGTCGGTGGCATTAGAAAACCTACCTAAAATCAAACGAATTAGTCGTTTCAGTGTTTTACGAAGTGAAATAAAGGAATTCTATAAAGTACATGTCCATCTACCGATTTGTAATTGACAGTCAATTAAGGAAAACTATGTAAACCACACTATATAAATATCAATATATACATATAAATATATACATATAAATATATACATATAAATATATACATATAAATATAAATATACACATATAAATATAAATATATAAATATGTATATATATATATACCTCTCTGTCTTATGGTCATAAAATCACTGAATATCTTTCAGTATACTTTATAGTCAGAAAATTGGTACAATATTGTATTAGAAAATCAGTTGACCTTTGAAATCCTATCAATATGAAAATCTATTATATAGTTCCATCTTATAACTTACCCTATCCGTAGAATTTAGTAATATCCTCATTACGTAACATATTACGTAATCGGAAATACTCCTACTAAGGTATAAATAAGGGTATAAAGAACCAAATTATTTCCTAACAGACCAGTATTTCATATCTTTCAAAAATGAGTTATTCCTTTTTTTATATATTCAACTCATTGACTACGAAACGATTCCACTTATTATTTATTCTCCATTACTGACTATAATTATTTACTTGTTAATGCGCATTTTGTTATCTTATTTATCACATTTGTTTCTAGATTACGTAATCATAGATTCATGGCCCTCTCGTGTCTATTATCGGTGTCTATATTATTGAAATATAATATAGAAATATTAGCAGAATTGTAGAGGAATATAAGATATGAAGAATTTGATAATATAATAATAAATATAATAATATTCAATATACAATATACAATATACAATATACAATATACAATATACAATATACAATATACAATATACAATATACAATATACAATATACAATATACAATATACAATATACAATATACAATATACAATATACAATATACAATATACAATATACAATATACAATATACAATATACAATATACAATATACAATTATGGATACAAACATGGATACATTTATACAATATACAATTATATAAAATTAAAGATATAGTTATATATACATTATCACTATAGTTAAGAAACGAATATATATAGTTAAATATGCAATCATATAATTAGTCATGTGCAAGATTACACGTGTTGGGTCAGTTGTAGTCATCTGCAAATCACGTGCATTAAAACGTATTAATACAGAATCTTCAAATTTCAGTGTTTTACCATACTTTAGTTATAAAGCTATTAGATTTCGCTTTATAGTTGATACAAAACTTTATTTGGTAAATAAAAAAAAGTTGTTTACTTTTAATTAAAATATTCATATACATGAGAAATTATATATAAACATTTATATCGCATAATTGTAAGATATAACAAAATAAACTGAAAAACAAAAATGATAATTAAAATCTCATGAAATCTTTAAATTTTAGTATAAACATTAAATCAGGAATTTTGAGTTATAGCTATTTTAAGTTCATTATGAAAATCTGTAGTATATCGATTTTTGATGTATCCAAGGTTCTGCAATTATATATTGTATTTTATTCAAGACCAAAAATCCTCAGTATAATCATTGATGTTGTAGCGAATGTTGTTAAGTTTGTATTATAGTATCCATTTGATATCTATCATTATATCAATATAATCCACGTGACTTAATTCTATATTATAGTTGAATATTCGTAAAATACAGTATACAATATACAATATGCTATATACAATTGTATACTTATATGATTCCACAAATATTGTATATTTAATAATACAATACAATATACATATACATATGCTATGGGTAGATATAGTACAAGTACCACTAAAATCTCTCTTATTAAATTGTTAATTCTATCTTCTTAATTTCATATAAATCAAAGATAACGAGATAAAGAACGTAATCTCTTTACAGCATCTTCAAGCACAGAATCCTCTTTACAAACAGCAAAACGAATGGAATTTTCAAGAGGATTATTTTGACGATGTGCAGGTAGAATAAATTCAGTTGGAGGAATTCCCACCACGCCAATTTCCTTAATTAACCAATAAGCCAATTTATAATCGTTTGTTCCACGTGCAGCAATATCCGATGGATACTTATAATCAGGGGGAATTTTCAATTTAGCAAGATTCACAAGTAAAAAATACCCTCCTTGAGCTGCCGTATAAGGTAAACCCAAATCATCAAATACCAGCTGGAAAATACGATATTTTTGTGCATATTCATCACGTGTTTGCTCAAAATATCCATTTTTCCGTGTAAGAGCCAACCCGTCAGCAACTGCTTGTTGCAAAGGAGCCGGAGATGAAAAGCAAATTCTTGTATGAGCGGCAGTAACAAATTTGATCAATTCTGGCGGTCCTTCAACCCATCCAACACGCCATCCGGTGGCGGCAAAAGACTTCCCTGCTGATCCAACTGTTAGTACTCGTTCAGATAATCCGGGCACATCAACAGTAGCGGGCCGCGGGAAATCCGCGGTATAATAAAGGTTCTCGTAAACTTCATCAGAAACGACAATGATATTGTTCTTGACGGCCCACTCGCCAATTCGGATAAGCTCTTGTTCACTGAAAACCTTGCCCAAGGGATTATGTGGGGTGTTTAACACAAGAATCTTTGTCTTGGACGAAACAACGGCATCTAGTTTATCCCAGTCCACGTGCCAGTCGTCACCTGACGAATTCCCCGTAGCGAAATTGGAAGGTGCCTCGAGCGGCACATACCGAACTGTGGCGCCCGTCATCTCAATATTGGAGATGTACTGGTCGAAAAACGGCTCGAGAACAATGGCTTCATCGCCAGGAGTTAAAAACCCGAAGAAAATAGAGAGAAGTCCTTCGTTGGCCCCTGTAGTCACCTGCACGTGACCTGTGGTCACGGGACGGCCATATCTAGTAGAGTATAGATTAGCCAATTCTGCCAAAAGAGCAGGATTGCCTCTGGCTGGAGCATATTGATTGAATTGGGGTTTTGACGAAGCATTCGAAAGAGCATCAAGAACAAATTGTGGCGGATTGTATGAGAAAAATCCCTGGCCAAGATTGACCACAGGTTTGCCCAGCTCTTTTTGAGCAGCAGCGGCGGTTTCATTAATTAATGTCCATACATCTTTTTTAGACGGATTATGAGCAAAATATGGATTGTGTAAAGACGCTGGTGTGGTCATTTTGCGGATGTTACTATGAATGTGTCTTTTCATAAATACTGTGGCTTCGGGAATCTTGATATTTATATATATGGAAAACCCGTACCTCTTGATAAAGTCACGTGCAATAGCGATACCGATGTGATATTTTATGGCTTGTGTCCACAGACAGAAAGAGTAAAATGTTAACAACCTACGCCACTCTGGATAGATCTTCTGGGAATATCTGCTTTTTCAATATTCTTTAATTTGCATTATCAAATCAAATCACTTCCGCGGATGTCCCTATTGATAACTATTAGTACTGCATATAAGGAAGAGGGATTTATAGATTACATTTATCATAGATTTGGTGATTTTTGGTGATATTTGTTTATTGAAGACGTGCATCATACTAAATGAGTTCTATATTGTCTTAAAACCACTCTGATGCTAGACACCATTGAGAACTACTTATGGAGATTACATAAAGGTAGATATCAACCCACGAAAAAGAGAAACCTTCTTTCTATAGTATACATAATAGAAAGTATAGAAAGTGAACTTATCACGTGACCTATTTCAGAATGCAGAATCAGAAAATCCATGGACAGAATTCGTGTAAGGAAGCCTGCGTGGCGTAATGGTTAGCGCATTTGACTTCTAATCAAAAGATTCCGGGTTCGAGTCCCGGCGTGGGTTCTCTTTTTTTGCTTACCTTTAGGAACATTCGCGATGGATGAAGAATTCATACGCGCAAATTTCACCGTCGATTCTACCAATACTGTGTCATCACTAACTTCTCCTACTTAATGTTCCCAACACTTGGACTCCGGAGAAATCCGCTTATATTGACACGGAAATTCTCCCTCAAACCAAACTTTTCAAAATATAAACTCAAAGAACAGCCTCCAGGATTCGTCGTTGGAACAGTGAATGAAGCATATAAACCACCAGATGCAAATGAGCTTCATGGAAGTTTCCACTGGTCTTACGAGCGCATTGTTGCTCTTGGACTTGTACCCATGACTGCTGCTCCATTTATCCTCGGTCCAGATTTCCCCATTCTCGACACGGTTTTTTGCGTCAGTGTACTTATCCACAGTCATTCTGGGTTCAAATCATGCATCATAGATTACATTCCAGAACGAGTTTATGGAGTATGGCATAAAATAGCCTGTCGAATGTTATCTTTGGGTTCTTTTGTCTCCTTGTACGGCATATACCTTTTGGAGACCACAGAAAATGGTCTTTTTGACTTTATTGCCCGTCTCTGGGGGTGTTAGTGTGGATTTGACTAGCACCAGATGTGTCTTCTGGCGCTTGCTTGCTCATCAATGGACTTAGAAGTTGAGATGGTTCTTCTGTGGTGGTCTTTTGTCTTTTCAGTGGTGGCGTCCTCTCGTGATGCCAATGCTGGTCCATGGCGTTGATGCTTTCTTCCATATCGAAATCGGAAACTTTGGCTTCTGTCACCCATGGTAATTTGATAAATCTAACGTTTGTAGGTAGCTCATGGGCCACGTAATCTTCTTCTTGTGCTTGTGGAGAATCTCCCTTATCTCCGTTAACTCCGCCGTTAACTCCGTTCTCCATATCATCGTCTTTTTCCCCGTATTCTCCCTCCATAGAAAGAACCATAGCAGCTCGGCTAATTGCATCAATATACCGCGGTAGTGCTTGGCGACCAATGATTTCCGTCTCAAGAAGAAGCTCAGCAAGACGATATATAGTAAAAGGAGGTCCACCAGAGAAATTCTTCTCCACGTGACTCTTGATATTTATCGTTTTCTTGTTGGTTTGTTCGTCCTCCGCTGTGGTGTCTGCTAGTCGGTCTAGACGGTGTAGAAATAAGGGAAGAATTTCTGAATTCCATAATTGATCATTTTGAACGACTTTTGTGTCGGCGATATTTTGTAGATGGCCTTGAAATGCTGGCTCTAACGGTGGAAGCCGCATGTCATTTGGCGGAAGCGAGTGAAATGTTGATGTTTTACAGACGAGTGCATTAGTTACAGAATATACTTATATCTAAATTCCGCGTATCTCGGATGTACGGGTGTAGGAGCAGAACGCCAGAATTACACCGATATTGGAGATGATGGAAGGATCCTTTTGAGGATTATATGACGACAACTAATCAACGAATCGAAAAGAATTATGTGCTGTAAACGAAGGGGAAGTTGGGAAGGGGGAAAACGGTGTTTATATGCAGGATTAGATAATTCAGCCGTATAAAACTACTTGATGTTGATATTATGTCTTATTTCTTTAGTTCTGATGGCAAGGTATATAGACTAGTGTATTACGGTGGGGATTTATAGACTCATTTATTAAGGTAGGGATTTTCAGACTATATATTGAGATAGCGATTTCAGACTATATATTGATAACGATTTTCAGACTATACATTAAAAGAACAATTATATAATAAAGTACTCAAATAAACAGCTTCACATATTTCTCTTTATTCTGTTACACGAATTCTATATTTTCATTAAATTGATATTTTTCGCTCTTATGGTCTTCCTATTCATATTCTTTTTGGTGATGTGACTGATTACGTAATCAATACTTTCTTCCATTATAAGTAGTTTTTTACCGTGAATTTTCAATATAAGAAGGTTGCAAAAATGTTATAATTATGGTTCTCTAACTAAAGATATACTAGAAAAGGTTACATTAAATAGAGTTCAACTTCAAAAAATTGAAATGATTTAATAGTCCTTTTTTATGAGTAAAGTGGATGATCATTTACTATTTTTTGCAAGAGAATAACTTATATTTTTATTCTTACTATAAAATTTAAAATTTGCTAGTTATGCTAACATTATTGAGCTGTTATTAGAGTATATAGATAGATAGATAGATTCAAGATAAGATCGATAAAATCAAGATTATGATAAAGATCGATAAAATCAAGATTATGATAAAATCGATATCCAAGGCTTGAAATGATTAGCTGGTCAAAATAAGAAGTGAAATGAGAATCGATTTAGCAATATTCTTATCAACTCTGAAGAATGTTCATCTTGGTGTACTGGTTTATTATAACTAAAGAGTTCTTCTTAGTTGATGGAGGTGTTCAAATCAGTGAAATATCCGGAAGAGTAAAAGTTGGTTTTCACTACGTACATTGTATATAGAATAATTAACGTATAAATGACGTGGTTGTATTTCTTGGGTCTTTGACGAGATGTATGGATGTTTACTACAATGATTTTTATAGATAGATAGATAGATAGATATAGATATACATATACATATATACATATATACATATATACATATATAAATTCAATACAATAGAATGATATAATATGTCTATCCGTTCCCATTCCAAATTAACAATCTCTTAATTAATTCTAATACTTTCGTTAAACCCCTTCATCAATAGTATAAAGCAAATATTCCATCTGATTACCTAATCAATTACATAAGCAGACCCGTGCACCAGAGAATTTTTCTAAAAATCAACTCCTACTGCGCACGGTCAAAAAGACCTTCAGCACATGTTACTCTTCAAGGCGATCCCCAAGCAATCACGTGTGCTCGGAAGATGCGTATCGGCCATACCGAGATGCACTATACAAAGCCAAAGGTTCAACTCTACGGTTCCCGCAAAAGAACTGTTGACTGCACAAGTTTTCCGTCCTGATAAGGAACACATTAGCGAACAAGATGTTGATGAGTGGCTTTCCGCGGTGAGAACTCTTAGAGAAGGGAAAAAAGCACCAGAAAGCGAAAACGAGCTTTATCTTGATGAATTTCTCCGTCCGGAAAATTACAATAAGGAAGAATTTGTTCCGACGGCGGAACAATTAGCAGAATTGGAAGCATTCAAGAACGAACCTGTTCCAACGACGTTCGACCCCGTGGTGGAGCATCTCGTCAACATGATCATGAGACACGGCAAGAAATCCCAGGCAAGAAACATGGTGTCACGTGCCTTTTATATTGTCCAATTACAAACAAGACAAGATCCTGTTCGAGTTTTCTATGACACGTTAGACCGGATGGGTCCCTTGCTTGACACGAGGACAGAAAAGACAGGATTTGCCAAGAACAGAGTGGTTCCTTTCCCCTTGAGCAAGCATCGCAGAGACAGAAAAGCCATAGAGTGGATTTTGCAAGGAACAGAAAACAAAAAGTCTCCTTCTTTCTCCGTGCGTTTAGCCGAGGAGATCATCAATGCCTATGAGGGTCGTTCTTCTGGCTATGAAAAGAAGGCTCAAATGCACAAGAGTGCCATTGCCCAGAGAGCTTACGTCAAGCACTAATGTAAATAGATATATCAAGTTTCTGGCTTTAATCTTTTATTCTTGTATTTTTTTGGTTCACGTTCTTCATGCCACATTTGCTGTACTTATCCATTTATTCTGGAATTCTTTATTCGTTTATACCATATGTTCTACTTTTACTATATATTATTATTTAAGATATACTATGTTCTATTGTATATTATTAACATGCAGACTAATAGTTAATATTATAAAATGGAAGATAGCTGAAGTATAGATATCAGATTATGTAGTCTATAGTCTAGATAATGGAGTTTAATATTCTAAGTTAGTATTATTAGGGAAATTACTATAGTCCCATAATTATCATATTATTATATTATTAGATTGAATTTTTTCCTATTTTATATTCTTATGTTCTTATACTATTATGTTCGTATAATGGTACGTTCTCTTATAAGGCTCATTTAGGAGTTTAATTTAGTATTATTTGTATGGTACTAGAAAATATTACTTTAAAACCCAGTAAATAACCTGTATTACTATAAAGAATACTATATATAATTCTATCACTGAGTTTTAATAAGCAGGTTATTTAGGGTAAAGTATATAGTACAATATACTATAGTATAATATACTATGGTATTATAGTTAATTGGTACCTCTCTATACCTCTCTATACCTCTCTTTATATCATTATTATTCATTATGTCATTTTATCTGTATTTTTGTATGTAAATTCATAAATCTATATCTCTATCTTTTCTCTATTTCTCTATTTCTCCAGTTCTCTAGTTCTCTATTTCTCTATCTTTTCTCTTTCTCCATCTTTTCTATTTATCGTTTTTAATAAAAGTCTTAAATAAAAAGGGTATTTAAAGCCCCGTTATTATAACGGGTCATTCTAAAGGCAACGAAATTTGCTTCCATCCAATAAGTTGAAATTCACATGAACATTGTTTCCCATTCACTTTCTATCCATTTCTTTCTTTCCTTGATTACATAAGCATATAGAGATGATTACATAATATATTGGTAAAGAATTTGCATCAATTTTATCTCTCAACAACTTTATGAATATTTGCATTTCTCTAAAATGGGCCTATAATTTACTAATGTATTTATATGTTTTGCAATTACGTCCTCCTTATATTGTATGAAAAAGGTACTATTTAAAGTTATAAGTACTAAAAGATAGATTATACAAATTATTGATTAAAATCAAGAATTGAGATACTATTCATAAAACTATACTATATAACTATACTATATAACTATACTATATAACTATACTATATAACTATACTATATAACTATACTATATAACTGTAATATATTCACTATAAATTTATCTATTTATCCATATAGAATTATCTATTCATGAATAAACAATAAAGAGTATAACTATATTACATTTTATCAATTTAACTGTAATTGATTATAATTGTAAGACTTTTGATTATTAATTTTCATTATTTATTAATGTAGTATCATTATGTTTTTTGTATTATCATTATGTTTAATTGTATTTTCATATGTTTATCAATTCGTCATAGTGTATTATTTACTTATCTCGTTATTATGAATTTTTACAATCAAAGTAAGAAAACAATTTCCAAATCAAGTAATTCTGGAATTCGACTATAAAAAATAACTAGGGATTTACCCCTTTTTATTTAATTGCTCTCCTTAAAATGAACAAATGTTTCACAGTTCGCATTTCATTTTTGCAGCCTTCATTAATATAAATATCTGTCTTTCGCAGTATTCATTTCCTCTTTTTATCTATTTCCTTTCTTATATTATTCGTTCAATTATTATGTCTTTTTTCTAAAATAAAGTTATTTTTCATTCATTAGATTTATATGATTTTTCTCACAATAGTCAATATTTTATAATCCATATCCATATCCATATCCATATCCATATATATAGTGGGTTACGATGCTGAATCCATTGAAACAACACTAAATATTCATGATTGAACAAACTATGAAAATCTGGTGTACTGGTTCAAGAAATACACTAATATACTAACTTGTACAACAAATATTTATAGAAAATACTGAAACAATTCAAGATAATGTAAAATTCTATATTCTATCTATATTCTATATTCTATCTATATTCTATATACTATTCGTTGCATAAGTCAATATCAATATATCAGTATAGAATACTATTGAAATAAATCAATAATATCCATCTCAATATATCAATATCGATATATCAATATCCATATATCAATATCCATATATTAATATCTATGTATTGAATTAACAGATCAATATATCATATATCGAATTTTAAGATATTCAATATTTCAACGAATATATTGAGATGGATATCAATATTTCCATTAATTTATCAATAATCCTTTATTAAATCATATCATTTGTTCTCTATTTCTTAAGTATTCTGCTCCCACTTCTAATATTCCCTTTTTTTATATAATCAAAAACTTATTGCCAAATTTTTTTAATTTTTTTTTTTATGTTTATTTTTTTTTTTTTATTCATTTTTTGTACTTTTTATTAGTACATATTTTCTGTTTGTGTTTTTATCATATATTGCGCTCACTTTTTATCATTTTTGCAACATGTACCTTCCTACACTAGAAGAACTATGGAAAGATGTTCGGTACAAAACACGATATTTTATAATTGATTCTAAAAGAAAATGGTACTCAAATTCCAAAAATCCAAGAGCTATTCATACAAGATTAAAAGGTCAAAAATTAATGACTCTTCGAACTTGTCCTCAAGATCAGTACATCATTAAAAAACCTTGGGAATATTTAGCAATAGAAAAGAAAGATGAACCATGGGATTTCAATAGTCTTGTGGATATTTATAATGAAGATTTGGTCGATGGTGCACTGCCTGGGGAAGCGCCAGAAATTGAACCATTGAAACCAGAAAATGCAAGAGATTTATCTCCGTCGGATATTCCCAAAAGAGTAGAACCTCCGCCGGATATTCCTAAAAGAGAAGCACCGCCGGATATTCCCAAAAAAGCCCCGCCAAATATCCCCAAAGCATTAACTCCGCCGGAGTTAAAGCAACAATTGGATCATTTACCATCTCCTCCACCTCATTACACAAGTCATCTTCATAGTCCTGGTTTTATTCGGCGACTTAAAGCAGTAAGAAGCGGACATGACGGTAAATTTGATGAAAATGAGGCGATAAAATCAGATGAAAATCTTTTTCGAAAAATTACAAAACAAAAATTTAATGAAAACCCTGAAGAAAATAACCGTGTTTGGAGATTCGTCCTAAACGATGTCTCTTTATCTGCTGCTCGTCTCTCTACTGGGTCATGTCCTCCATCACGTGATGAAATTGGTGATATTTCCAGTGATTTTACTGATCACGATAATCGTGATCTTTTTAAGCGGAATTTTGATGAAGGTAAAGCAAAATTGTTTCAGTCACGTGGGAGTAATCAATAATTCAACTAATAAAGTGGTCTGTAGATTGGTCAAATGATTTAGGAGTTGAAAGGACCAAAAGGATGGTTTTGTATTTTTTTTTTTTTTTTTATTGTCGTAGTCTTTTTGTCTTTTTTCAAATTAAATGTCTCAATAACATATAGAGAATAATTACGGAGATGGATAACTTAAAAAAATTAAAATTGAATTCCCAAGAGCAAATTCGGAATAATTCAAAAGGAATTTAGAAGTGGATTTATAGAAATTACAAAGTTCTAAACCGTGAGCTGATGGAAATGTAGTGTCAATATTTATATCTATAAGAGAAATACGACTTTTGGAAGAGAAATAAAGATATCATTTTAGAAAATTCATATAATAAAGAATTCAAAATTGACAATTTAAAATTCATATATTTACATGTATTCATATATCTACAGATATAAGAGGATATAAGAAAAGCTATTAAAATATTTATTGAAACTCATCATTCTTATTCTATATTTGTATGGTAAGCTATGGTTTTTGTCTGCTGAGACCCAAAATACTTTAAATATCAGATTATTCCATATTATAAACAATAATTAATCATTTATAATTTTTAAAGTATGATGATTTGTTCACGTGATAATTTAATGTAATTACTAATATTTCTACACAATTATATTATACTTTTGTTATTTATAGGTTTTATAGGTAGTCAACTTCTATATACATGAATTCTTATAGGTTGATTATAAAAATATATCATTATAGCACACATTCATTTATTCTTTTATTATAAAATATCTGTTAAATTAGGCACGTATCCTAATCATTACTTGATAGTAAAATTTATTATCCTTATAGTATGTTCATAAAACTCAACATATTCCATCAATATATGTTCATATTATGGCATACACTAAGATAATGGTGGATAAACTGTTTATCCTACTCCTGGTCCTTGTTCTATTAATACTGATGCTATTGTACAAAAAAATGCTGGTGGTAACATTCAAAAACTTATATTATTTAATCTTGCAAAAGCCATAATTTACTGCTCCTATTATTATTGGTAAGAAATAGTTCCCTAATCCACCAATCATAAATGGCATAACAAATAAGAATATCATAGTTATAGCATGTCCTGTAACCATAACATTACAAACTTGATTATCTCCATTTAAATATTGCTCATTACTTTCTCATAATTCTGCCCGTATAACTACTGATAAACCTGTTGCTACCATTGAAGCTATCATTGCATATATAAGAATCCTAAATTTTTGTACTAAATAATCATCTAGTTACTCAAGTAATTTCCTTATTTTGCTTTTACTCTTTTATACTAATCTATTTTATTGTGCTTTCTTACTTACCTATACTCCTATTATTTTTAATATTTATATCAATTTTACATTAACATTAATTTATATATATTTCTTTTCATAGATTATTTATGTCTTTATTAATCTTTAGATAATTGTAAATATGTTATTTAGTTTAAAGTATAAAAATACATATACATGTATAATTAAAAATATTATCATATCAATGCTAATATAAAGCCCCCTTTTCTTTGAAAAGGGGGCAGTAATCTTATTTATGTTTTTTTTCTATTCTTTATAGTAATTCTAAATTATTGATATTTTATGTATAAACTCCTATATGTATATATATATATATATATATATATATATATATATATATGTATATGTATAATATCTTTTTCTATATATCTATACCTATATATCTATACCTATATATCTATACCTATATATCTATATCTATATCTATATATAGTATGGAATATGATCAAATTCTTTTAAACATTATACATGCTATGTCATAGCTTATACTTATTCTAAAATCTTGTATAAATATATTACTTATATTTTTGAATCTATAATAAAAATCTAATAAATATAATGAAGATATCATAAGAATATATAAATTTAAAATACAATCAAAATTTATTCTTAGTATTATAATATATATTTTCGTTCTAACATACTAACATATCAACATACTACATATTAACTATACTATTATCGTAGTTCCATAATGAATTTCATTAATAGAAAAAATAAGCTTAACTTTTTATGTTATAATTTCTATACACTATATCATTGATACTTAAAGATATATGTTTTTTGTCTATTCGTATAATTTCATATATTCTAGCAATATAAGAATTTGATTTATACTAGAACATAACGGGATTATATAATTTTGTTAATATTACTATACATACTATACTATACATACTATACATACTATACATACTATACTATACATACTATACTATGCTTTATAGTATTAAACAAAGTGCTATAATTGTATACTAATATTATAATATAGTAATATAGTAAAATATGGTATATTATGATATAGTACAGTATACTTTATTTTAGGCTATACTATAATATTGTGTAATATCCTTATAGATATAGTACATTTATGTAGCACTATTAATACTAAATCACTACTATAGCCATTTACTTTATCTATTATAACTGTTATCCTATTCATGTAAATGTATTTTGAAATTATATATAACAAAGAATATAAATATATAAACATATAAGAAGAAATGTATGAAAAATAATATAGATCCACAAATGTATAATCATTGATGAGTAATTATAAATATCTCAATGAAGTATATTATAGGTAGATTCAGATATATATAATATAGTATATTATAGGTAGATTTAGATATATATAATATAGTATATTGCAATAACTTTTAGTATAAATTAGATATAGATATAGATATTCGGAGTGTATTATGGATTAGATATGTAGGTTAATTTTGTGTATCTTATGTACGTTACAGTTATATTCATATTATAGATATTTAAATAGATTTATGAATATACGTGTAATACATTATATATATTGATGTTATGTATATTCCAATTTGTGTATATAGGAAATACATATACTATATATTCATATACTGATACTATATACATATAAATTCATATGCTATACGTATATTAAAGAGATATTAAGTATATACTATATATACAAAAAGCTTACATACATATATATATACTAAATATACTACGTTTACATAAGTATATATATATATACATACATATGGATATATTATATATATGCTATACAGAATTAATACTAGTCACAAAGTATTATATATACTATACATTCTATACTATACTAAATCAGTACAATTCGAATCTGATTACATAAGCGGTGAATTAAATAGTACATCCAAAATATAATAACAGAAGTATCCCATCTCAGATGTGATTACGTAATCAAAGTCAATTATAATTAGGTAATATCAAGTAAATCTTTTCATGCTGGAGGATTTTCAATTTATATGAAAAGCTCTAATTAATTCTTGAATATTTGATCTAATTGGTTTCTTTTCAAAATTTTTATGTACTATTTATACTAGTTTTATACCACTACCATACAATGTATAGTACTGAATAAAGATATATACACTACATATAAATAACTGTATATACTTTCTGCTATAATTTTATTTACCTCAGATATATATATAGTGTTTTGTACTTTATTACCATTTTATTATATATTTGACCTTAGATAATAACAGATTCAATTTAGTTATAAAACTAAAGAAATATATAGCCCTGGAATACTATATATATATATATGATACGTTCACTAAATACGCTATATACTAGATTTATACTTTATTTATATCAAGTATAGATATAACTATATATATTATTTATATTATATATATATTATGTATATTATATACTTTATTCTATATACTATATTCTATACTATATATTTGAATGTACTATATATACTATACTATATATACTATACTATATATACTATACTATATATACTATTAATGAGCTATATTTCTAAACTAGTTATATATAGTTCATATATACCATATCTAATCTAAACCTCTATTATAGAAGCTATATATATATATATATTATATATGATCCATACACCATGTATGAATACTATATATATATAAACCATAAATATACTATAAACTATTTATAGATATACTATACAAATGGGCATATATATAATCTACCTATACTACTATATATACTACTATATTGTACTATACTATACTATTATACTACTAGAGTATAGTCATATAGTATTTTATATTATGATGAGGAGATACTATATAGTTTATAGATATTGTATATTGATGTACACTATAAAACTAAAGCACTATTATAGCTTCTTATAATATTTTTGGAAAATTATAAACATTACAGGAGGGAACTAATACTGTATATTTATATGATTATAGATATGGATATGTAGATATATGATTATAGATATGGATATGTAGATATATGATTATAGATATGGATATGTAGATATATGATTATAGAAATCATAAGTATATTATATCTGTTTATATATATCAAAAGATATAGGTTTCCAATTGTGAATAAGAATAAGAATCGTAATGCAAGTAACATTGGTACTGCTCATCTTACTTCTCCACCATAAATTGTAGCTAATGAGAATATTTTACCTGTAGGAACTGCAATAACCATAGTAGTTGATGTAAAATAAGCTCTAGAGTCAATATCTAAACCAACATACATATGGTGACTTCAAAGTAAGAAACCTAATAAACCAATAGAACCCATACCATATAACATACCAATTTCTCCACAGATAGGTTATTTACTATGATACGATGTGTGATTTTATTCCGAATCCTGGTATAATTATAACTTCTGGGTGTCGGAAGAATCAGAATAAATGCTCGTATATTACTGGATCTCCTCCAGCTGCTACCTCATAGAAGCCTGTTCTAAAGTTACGCAAAATGATACTCCCGCTGTTAATATTGATAATGATAATAATAATAATATCGCTGTAAAGAATATCGCTGTAAAGAATATTGCTGTAAGGAATATTGCTCATACAAATAATGGTGAATTACCATATGTAATCCTATTGTACGCATATTTATAAATGTTGAGTTTATAGCACCTAATATACTAGATACACTTGTTAAATGTAATACAAATATAGCTTAGTTAACACTAGGTCCAGAGTGAGCATTAATAGAAGATAATGGTGAATAAACTGTTTATCCTGATCCTGAGAATATTATGGATAATGTATATAGATATTATAGGAAATCTATTTACATTATATAATTTAAGTATAAAGGTATTAATTCTACATAAATATATCATAAGTATACTATATGTTATGAATATATGAATATACTATATACTATACTATATACTATATATACTATATACTATACACTATATATATGATATAATATTATACTATATATACCATATACTAGACTTACTAGGTTTACTAGATCTACTAGATTAATTGGATATACTAGATATACTATTATACTATTATACTATATATACTATTATACTATATATACTATTATACTATTATACTATATATACTATTATACTATTATACTATATATACTATTATACTATTATACTATATATACTATTATACTATTATAAGATATACTAGATATAATAGATATACTATTTACTACTATTTTACTACACAAAATTATATTTATGATATACTACTATATATATGATATACTACTATATATACTTTAATACTATATATACTATTATACTATTTATATGGATATACTATATATACTATATACTATATATACTATTATACTATTTATATGGATATACTATATATACTATATACTATATACTATAATACTATTATACTAGATATAGTAGATATAGTATATATAGTATATATGTAAATCTCAATACAAAGCATAAATCGTTATAGAAATTTGATACTATTCATTTGTTTCATTCCTGGCTGCAAACTATACTCTAGTATAAATACCTGCATATAACACCCCAAAATCCTACATATAAATCATCATAATTCCCTCCGCGTTCATTGGCCAGACACAACAAAAACCTAGGTTAAGTTAATGGTAGATTTGATCGCACAGATGAAAAAAACCAAAAGAATAGTAAATACAAAAAAAAAAAAAAAAAAAAAAAAAAAAAAAAAAAAAAAAAAAAAAAAAAAAAAAAAAAAAAAAAAAAAAAAAAAAAAAAAAAAAAAAAAAGCGAAGGTGAACCCGCACAAATTTATATTCGAAAATTTACTTAAACCACCAGTTCCTAAAAACCCATATCCATTCATTATGATCCGTGGTCTTCGTCTAAACTCCGTCGCTGGCCGTCGTTTTGTCAGTACAGCCAATTCTGCTACTAAATTCACAACATTGAAAAACGGAGTCACCGTTGCTTCAGAAACAAACCCAAATGCTTCTTCTTCAACCGTTGGTGTTTTCTTCGCCGGTGGTTCTAGAGCTGAAAACCCTTACAATAACGGTGTGGGTGCTTTGACCTCTAAAATCTTGGGTCAATCCCAAGAAAAAGGTGTTCTCTTCCGTCCGTACGCCACCAAGGAAGCTAACGGTGTTGTTGCACACGCCACCAACGAAAACATCACTTCTGCCGCTTCGTCTTTGGCCAAAATCGCCTCCAACCCTCTCGCCACCCTTGAAAAGGCCGACTACGCTAACGCCAAGAAGAGCTTGATTGCTGAAGCTGCTCAACTTGAGGCTAACCACTCTAAGGCCGTGTTGGAACATTTGAACGCTTCTGCTTTCCAGGGCTACTCTCTCGGCTTGCCAACTTTGGGTACTTCCGATTCTATTCCTGATATCGAACTCTCCGACTCTGAACGCTTCTTGTCCAAACACTTGGTCGGCTCCAACACCGTCATCGCTGCTAGCGGTAACTTTGAACATGACGCTCTCGTGGAAGCTTTGGACTCGTCCGTGGCTATCCCTAACGGTGCTAAACCTGCAGTGGCCCCAGCTTCCTTCTTGGGCTCGGAGGTCAGAATGAGAGACGACACCGTCCCAAAGGCCTACGTTTCTATCGCTGCCCAGGGTGAAGGTCTCACCTCTCCTGCTTACTACGTGGCTAAGGTCGCTGCTGCCGTCTTCGGTGACTTTGACCATCTCTCCACTAAGGCCAAATTCACTTCTCCAAAGTTGGCCTCTATTGTGCAGGACTACCACATTGTGGACAAGTACTCCCACTTTTCCAAGTCCTACTCCGACACTGGTTTGTGGGGATTCAACGCTGAGATCTCTAACCTTGGCCAAATCGACGATTTCGTCCACTTCACCTTGAAGGAGTGGAACAGATTGTCTGTCTCTGTCACTGACGCTGAGATCGCCAGAGCTAAGGCCCAGGTCAAGACCGCCTACTTGGAGTCTCTTAACTGTCCAACGGCCATTGTCACCGATATCGCCTCTAAGGTGTTGTTGTCTGGCTACAGAGCATCTGTTTCCCAGGCTTTGGACCTGATTGACGCTATCCAAACTAAGGACGTCAAGAACTGGGCCACTGCTGCTTTGTGGGACAAGGACATTGTCATTTCTGCTACTGGTTCCATCGAGGGTTTGTTGGACTACAACAGATCCAGAAACGACATGGCCATGTTGAGATTCTAATCCTGTTTATTCATTACCTTAGAAGAGATGCCTCTATCTCTCCCACCTTGTTTAGCATGTAATAAAAAAAAAAAAAAAAAAATAAAAACAAATTCTTCTATTACATGTCACATGATTCCACTCTTCTTGAGATTCTGCTGAATTAGCATATCGGTAACTGCCGAAATGACAAATCCCATGGCTTTGGTATCTGTAGCACATGTTCTATGCACATAAATAGGTTTTTGAGTCTTGTTCAATGCCAAAAGTCCTTTTTCTAGAAAATCAATCACGCTGTTAGCATCCATTGTGTCTCCTGTGTACTCCGGTAGGTACTCTTTAATAGGAGATCGTGGTAGTTTTTCCTTTAGTAAATCCACCTTATTGAGGAAAATAATAAAAGGTGTGTTTCTGAACCAACGAGAATTGCAAAGAGCGTCGAAGAGTGCAAAAGATTCCTCTAATCGGTTAACCCGGTCATCTTCATATAATGTCTGGTCATATTCCAGTACAGCAAGCACAAATACCACAGCATCTAAATCCTGGAAACAATGGATCCATTTTTTTCTTTCTGATCTTTGACCTCCTGCGTCCAACACCTTAAAGTTGATATTCTTGATGGCAAAGTCGTTCTCCGTGATCCCTGTAGTCTTGATTCTCCCCATGATGATATCATGATCGGAACACATATGCTTTGGGTCCAGGAACTGATGGACTTGATCGAAAAAATAAGCCATGGAAGATTCCAATTGGAAACGGTTGGACATTTCAAAGCATTTTTTTATGCCTGAATCTTCGTGCCATAGTTTGGAAATAGCTTCAGCGATATCTTCACGAGAATATGACTTTTTTTTCCCATGTACCGAAGCAAGTGCATCTGTTTCGTTATCGGTATTGGATTCGTCATCGTCGATATCAAGCCCGCCTGTCTTGTGATGGTGCTTAGAGTATCGAGCACGTGAATAGTGTTTTTGATAGGTGATATTGAATTTCTCCGTTAACAAAGAGTCAGTGGCGTCGGAATCAGAAAGCCCTTTGCTATCGACAATGACGCGTTTGTAAGGAATAAGTGAAGAGCCAGGTTGATCACAATCAAGTGGGATATGTAGTTTTCTAGCGTTGAAAACAAGCTTTTTCATGGATTCTAAAAGATCCACCCATATGACATTGGCATATTGACGGCGTTCAAGATTGGTAAAAGGTTGAGAATGGAGAATCTTCATTTGTTTCAAAACGGTGGATTTCCCTGATTCTCCAGTCCCCAAAAGAATCATCCTAACAGGTTTTCCTCCTTGATCTTGGGTTATAAGTGATCTATCAATAGCATCAGAAAGAAGTTTTTGTTGGAGAAAGAGTTGATCATCGCCTTCAGGCGGTTCCGGTGAACACAAGCAGCTCATGAAAATGAAAGAAGGAAATGAAGGGAAGAATAAAAGAAGGGGAAAAGAAGAAAATAAAAAGAAGAAATTAAGGGAAGACGCCGGGATTTATAGAAATTGCAGCCGACAGTTACACCTGCATATGGTGCGGGGACCTTGTTTCAGATTTTTTGATAATATTGCGAAAAAATGACAGCCGTCCGAGATGCACTTTCAGGGGTACACTCAACAACTGTCCATGCTAATGCCATCTTACCGGAGGATACCGATGCTCCAAACCGGTGCACCCTACCAGACACCCGTGCACCATATACCAGAAAACCAGTACACCAGCCACCATACACCAGACACCAGTACACCAGACATCTATACTGCCACCACGTAGTAGATTGCCACCACCAGAACAAACAACACGGCAGACCGTCTGACAAAATTGATCAAGTTCCACCGACGTAAGAACCTCTTTACTAAAACAAAAGCCACGTGACTTTTCATCACAAGATAATGAAACCGTGACATGGCCATAGTAGAGGTTGAAGTATAGGTAGGCAATGGCAGCGCTGGCACTATACGAGTGTCATTTTCTTGCTCTTTTAGGAAATTGGAAACTTTCCGAGACATGGATTTTGCACCCAGTTCTCCACCAACCAGATCGTCATACGACGGTAGAAGTGAATAACTGTAACGGGATGGAGCAGAGCGCACGTGATCAATCAATAAGTGAATACCGACAATAACTGAAAACACCACATACACAATGATGCTGGTGTACGGAGGTGGAAGAAGACACAAGGTAGTCTCATAAGCAAAGCCACCATCACCGTTGTGAACAGAAAGAAGCTGCACACCAGGACGCAGAATACCCATTGCCATTGAAATCAGCTTTACTGTGATCTCACGTGACCCGGTGCTTGGGTGTACAATATCACAATAATCGTGATTATCACCAGTAAACACCACCACGGGTCTAACTTTACTGAGGATTTCCGTCAGCACTTCCGGAGAGAGTGCCAGTTGGTACTGATAGCCCCAGTTTTGGTCAAATTTCCTCTGTTCTCTCAATGGTCCACAAGAAGTCTCCGGATCTCGATAAAACGGCACGTGAGTAAGTAATACACGGGGGTTCCCATTTGCTCCAGAGAGCCCGTCAACGAAATCCCGCGCTTCACCAGAAATTGTGCGGTCTTCTGCGGCGTACGACGGCGTATCAAGTTGAATAAAATCAACGTTGGATATATTGATAAGGGAGTTGCGCTGACCAAATGATTGGTCAAATCGTTGAGCCAGATGTAATTTAACCCCGTCACCTGACCCAATATCATGATTCCCCGCCACATTAGTAAACCAGTTGATCCCTTGACGGTACTGCGTTGGCCACCGGTTGAAAATGCTATTGAATCTGGCCATTTCACCTTCATAGTAACCATCATCCACCAGCCGGCCATTATCAAGATAATCTCCTAAAAAGAAGATATAATCAGGAGTAACCCGTGGAACTAACGCCCGGTAGTTTCGTGCAATATAAGTATCGGCGGTAAATTTGGATAATGAAAGAAGCCAAGGTGCTCGTCCAGGATAAGTATGGTTATCTATAAGCTGTGGATCAGCCACAAGAAGCACGTTTGTTTGATCCGAATGCACGTGAGGCCATCGACATTGAAAGGCGGCTAATTTGGGCAAAACCCTCTCGAAGAATGTGAATAACCCGGCATATGCCGTAAGCACAATGAGAATGTGCACGGTGATGTGCTTCATGATGGGTGATTTAGGGAAGTTCGTGAGGGTATATTGGTGATCACGTGGTTTATAATCACGTGATGTAAAAGAGCCCTGCCTACTATGGCACTTGACTGTACTTCGTCAGTGCGATTCCATTCAAACAGCAGCACAGCGTCACGCTGGCACCTACAAAGTGGCCCATACGTGGCTTGTCAGCCGGCTAGGTGGGTCTTGCACGTGCGTAGCACGTGCGCGATGGCATCTGGCACGTGATACGCACGTGCTTATATAGATTTTCGTACACTTTTCTGAAATCTGATGATGGTACACGTGACTGGTATCACGTGCACGTGGTATATCGCGTTCAAACCTCACGTGTCTTCGGCAACACGCTCGTATGGAAGACCATCCCATTACATGGGCCATTGTTGGCTTACTTGGACTCTTTTTCGTTTATAAAAACTACCTCCATTTCACCCGAGATGTCCCTATTGAGTACCTCACCAACCAAAGCGTGGCAGCTCCGTCACGTCTCAATAACGAACTGGCCATATACAAATCCAACAAGCTTGACTATAGTCAGGGACTCAGAGTCGGATTAGGAATCTTATACCAACACTATAAGATTCGCAATGGCAACATGAACGATATTTGGCAAGTTTTCCTCCATGGAGACTTGGGCAAAGTGGTTTTTGTAGGAACCACCAAAGAATGCAAACTGGTGCTTAATCATCAAGTTCACCAATTGGGACAGTTTTTCCGAGATAATTCCGTTTCTCGTTTATGTTTCCGTAACCACAAATCGTTCATTTCCTCCACGGAGATGCTTGCTGTGGTGATGGCGTGTTTTTTGAACCAAGTGACCGTGGTATTGAACTTATCTGGGCCTGCAAATGGGAATTGGACGGTGGAAGATGTTGTAAATGGTGCACGGATTGTTTCTGGCGGTAAGACTTACCCAGTTAGGGAAATCATCGGAGAACGGAGGGAAAAAACCGACTTTGTTAACGAGTATCACGTGGAAAAAGATCACGGGATTGCTCTTGAGATCTCTCTGTCTCCAACAACGTCTATAACCACCACCACTAAGTTCTCTCAGGTGAATCTTGTGGCTGCAGTGGCATCTTCTATCAAACACCTTCCTCCAGGATTTGAGGTGGCCTCCACAGATCGAGTACTCGTGGTTCAGGATAATTCCCGCCCGGAAAACGTCACCAACACCATAACCAAAGTCCTTGCAGCGTTCCTAGCTTCTGCTCACGTGGCCCTCGTTAAAGATGTTGACCAGCTTCCAGCTTTTCACCCAACAATCGTGTCAGCACCCAATCACGTGATCTGGCAAATGTACAGGGACCCACAAGGGTTGGATGCCCTTCTTGTGCTCCACCGGAAGTACTCGTTAAAGCACCTTCGTTTCAGCAATCTCCGTGTCAACGACGATCTCAAAGTGGCGCCCAAAATCCGTCTTGTTTATGCGTACAAGTCCATCACTGATAACGTTCCTTTGCCACAATGGAACCAGTTCCGTGCTTCTATGGGTGTGCATATAGTGGAAGAAGTCGGGTACCCTACGGTGGCGGGCCCGGTTTTATTGACTGACTATTTCGATTTCCGGCAAATCGGTCCTCCGATGTCCGAAACAGTCAGTTTTGTCGGATGCTTGGCCCAATGCAACGAGTATAAATTGACCGGATATAATGGGGATGGTCCAGGAGATCTTCACGTGCGTGGATTCAATATAGGAAAGACTAAATCAGTCATGAAAAACGTGGGAGAATCAGAATTGTCGGCATCTTCAGATGGCTTCTTCTCCCTCCCTGTTCGTGCCCGCTGGGGACCCGACGGATGTCTTTATGTTTTCCGTTGATCCGGAATCCCTGGTGTCTGGATGTGTTCCATTGACGCTTTCATTGTAAAACGTGGACCAGAGCCGTCCTACGCTTTCAAATTCCTTGCCAACCTGAATGGAATCATTGAGCGATTGGTTGAGTATATCAAGATTATATACCACCGTATCAATTCCGCTAGTTATCTCTTGTAAAAGAAGGTCTCTTTGTTTTTCGAATGTGTTGGTCATGATGTTTATTCGCGTTGTTACCTTCCGCGTATTTATGTATTACACCCGTACATCTGAGTACATCCGTACATCTGCATCCAACATCCCTACATCCCTACATCCCTACATCAGTAGACTGATTAATACAATACAGAATATAAATATAAAAACTTCCTGTATATAGTATAAATTCATACGATCAAAGCTGATCATTAGGTTCAAATTGTCTTAAACTAACATGCGGTAGCCAATGCTTTTAGCGTCAATTTCGCAATAATTCCTACACTCAAAATTTTAGCACCATAATTTGCAAACAATTTACAAGATTTCTCAATTTGTCCAAATACTTCAAAAAAAAAAAAAAAAAAAAAAATATATATATATATATAAGAATAGCATCAAAAATTCCATTTCAATATTTTATGACCCGACTTATCGAATCTCATAACTTATTTATATATTGATTTTCTTAATGCTGTATATATCAATTTACTAAGTTTACCTGCATATAATACATTGCTCGAGCCCTAATTTCTTTACACCCGTACACCATAAAATTTGAGAATATATAAAGATGGCTATTTCCACCTTTGTTTTTCTTTACAGATTCACCGGGTAATTTACATTGAGCGCTCATGCAGGACTAAGGTCCCTAGTGTGGACGTACTCTCTCGCTCGGAAGATTAGCTTCTTGAGCATTAGTTCAGTTGTAGTTCCTAAAAGTGGAACTCTGACTCTACAACTGCTCGTACATTGTAATCTGCTCTACTGTTCTACTGTTGAGACACTTGAGACGTTTCTGACATTCCTGAAACAGTCCCGAGTCCTGAGACATGACTGACACATGTCTGAAACATGTCTGACACATGTCCGACATGTCTCATACATGTAACATACACCACTGGTATGCCTCCTACCATGCGTTACCAACCGATATAACATATAGTACATAGGAGAAGCCCACCCTGAGCTTCAACTGCTCTTGAGCTTTTCAAAATTTTTTACCAATGCAAAACGACACCGAGCAAGGTGCGGACTTTTGTTGTTGGCAGTGTTTTAGGCTGTAACGACGACAGTAGTCCTTCTTTTCATCAAATTTTGCAAATGATTTTTTGCAAATGCTATCATTCAGTTCTGTCGAAGAACACGACGATGCTGAAGTGGATGATTTTTTCTTTGATAGAAATGGCATTTTCATGGATATTAACTTCTTCCTTTTTATGCTTTTGATGTTTTCTTAATTAGGGAATGACGGTAATGCTATGGCGTAAATAGCCTGAGCTTCTCTTCAAATAATAATCTTTATAAATTATTAAATCAATAAAGCATCGTGTGGATTCAAATAAACTTGCTTAATCAACCGCTACGGTCAACAAGCAGAATGATTCTAAGGCAGAATCGACCTTATAATTAGTGAGCAAAGGGTATAGGTTAGGAACCAAACGAGGATGAAAAGAAAGCTGAAGTAGAAAAAGAAGAAAAGAAAAAGAAAAAGAAAAAAAAAAAAAAAAAAAAAAAAAAAAAAAAAAAAAAAAAAAAAAAAAAAAAAAAAAAAAAAAAAAAAAAAAAAGAAGAGAAAATTTTAATAGAAAATGTACAAGGGTTATATATTCTTTTCAGAATATTTGTTACTCTTTTTGGGGATGAAAGTTTTTTGGCAAAAAAAAAAAAAAAAAAAAAAAAAAAATGCACGCTAGAAATTCCCTCAGATGCGACCGGCACGACCAATTTGAGCCACTGACTTCATAAAGTGGCAAACAATACCAGTCAGAGACAAAAAAAGCCATATGCGAAGTAGTGTCAAACACAAAAATACGGGATTTAGGGCATAAATGAAGCGGCCAACACGAGAGGAGAATGGTAAAAAAGAAATCGTGGCGTGAATAAAAGAAACAAATAAAGAGTTATTCCATTTTGTTCTATTTTTGTTCTTTTCTTCCCTTTCTCCATCTGTTCCTTTTTTTAATCCTTTGTTTCTTTCTTAGTCTTTCCAACAATATCCCTAAACCCTAAATTCGCGGTCACTGTTAATAGCAAATATCTTCACTTAGTAGCAATAGAGGACCACCGGGGGCCACCATGACATATGCAGTCCACCACTTATAATCGTGAAGACTTGTGTTTTTTTTTTTTTTTTTTTTTCTTTGGCCTCCGCCTGGCGGTACTTTTGCCCTGACCACAGTAGCACGCAGAATTTTTTTTTTCAAAAAATGGCAATTGCGATGTCCTTATTGCCTCGCTTAATGAAGTCATGGAAATTATGATATTATTGTTTGGTTCTTTTAGGCTTTCTTTTTTTTTTTTTTTTTTTTTTTTTTTTTTTTTTTTTTTTTTTTTTTTTTTTTTTTTTTTTTTTTTTTTTTTCCCCTTACTTTATTTTGTTAATCCTCCATCTCCTCTATTCCACTTTCTTTCCCCTTGGTCATGCTTATATTGGTCCCCTCATGATTCTCGTGACTTGGTTCCTGCGGCAAGTAAACAATGCGCACAAAACAGCCACTTCAAAAAATCCATTTATGGACTAAAAATCACACTATCCTCAAAATTAACTAACTTTTGTGTTTCTTGCTTTTTTTTTTTTTGCCTCGCTATATGGACAAATCATAAATTTCGTACTTTCGGTAAATCCTCGTTTACACCATTTGCTCTTTTTACATCGTGCGATACCTTCCTTATATATAAAACTTTTACCTATTTAAGGAGTAATGTGCTACCATAGTGACATCATAGTAATGTGCTACTATGGTTAATCTGCTACCATGGTAATATGCTACTATGGTAATGATATACGCATTTGGTTACCCCAACTCCTTCAACGTTACGGCTGAAACATTTCTCGCATATCATTCTTCGCAAATCTTTATCATCATCAACGACATTTTCTTTGCAACCCCCGGATCTCATTTCTCTTTCTCATATAAACCACGCGCCCTCTCAATCATGATCTTTCATGATTGATTCTTTTTTTATTACAATATTTCTATCACTATCTTTCTATCACTACTATTCTATTACTATTTCTTTACAATAGATTCGTTTTATCATCCATCATGCTCCCACCCCAATCGTAACAATATGATCCCATTTCTTCACCATTCTAACATCATTTTTACCATTTTGGTCTTCAAAATGTACGAGTCATCCTGTATATAACCCGGTCTGTTTATCCCACGAAAAAAGAAACCCGTTTCTACAATCTAAACACTTTCATCCCCGTGTTTTATGGTCCAAATTCATTACCGTTGTCTATATTATTGTTTGATCTAACTTATTGTCACCCACATCATCTCACCGAAACTGTTTTGCACCCATTATACAGACACAACTTTCATCCTTCAAATGGACAGAATCTTTTTCAAGTCCGATATAGTAGATGCTTATTCGGGCCTCCCAATCTACGTCTTTGATACCTCCTATCTCCCGTCCCCAGATATTATCGACTATGATCAGTTTATACCTACTCTTATGAGCATTCTACCCGAGTCCAAGTACATCTTGGTCATGTTCAGTTGCGGTTTAAATAAAATCAGCTGGCTTTATGGCGTCAAGTTCCTAAAATCCTTTCTTTCTCCCGGAGACGGGAATCTAGACAATTTGCATAAAATCATCGCCGTTCATGAATCTTGGTTCGTCAAATCTATCTCCCAGATCTTGACCAACTTCTCCTTGTCAAAAAGACACGTCAACAAGCTCAATGTTTTACTCGACATCACTTCCTACCGTCTGGGCCTTCTCATTAGCTGCGGGTCCATCTCCGATCTTTCCAATTACGTCGACGTGCAGAAGTTGAAAATATCCCTTAATGTCTATAAACATGACGCGGAAATCACCATGTCTCCCAGAATAGAGCTCTTGTGTCCCTCCAGATCCATCATTTCCTCCTCGACGACTCTTTCTCCACATTGCTCGCTCTTTTACCACCACTTCTACCAGATTTTCCAGATTGTCGACAATTATGGCACCAGAGCTGAGGCGCTATTCTTGAGACCAGGGAACCGCTTGAACACAGAAATATTGTTTTACTGCATTCTCCGCAACCAGTTCATCTGGATTAATGACTGGGATCTCCACTGCATAGCTTCTTGCTTTAAACGGCTTCTTAAAGAGGTTCCAAATCCACTATTTGCCGTGGATGACATCACGTTGCCCATGAACGATGACCTAAATTACACCCTTGTTGTTTTCAACAAGATCATGGCCATAGACTACGACAATTCCCAAGTGTTGTTTCAACTATTGCATTTGTGCCATCGGATGATAGAAAATTCTCACGTGACAAAACATAATGCTGTTTCTTTAGCAAAGAGCTTTGCCAGCGTCATTACGCATGAGAATAAACTGAAGCAGAACTCTGACCGGAATTCTATTGCCATCAGATTCATAAAAAATGTTCTTAACCACTGGGACAGAATCTATCCCCTCTATGGAAAGAGGTTTGCTTCTATATCTGACATTGTTAACGGGAAATCCATCAACAACCAAGAAATCGATGAGCTGTACAACTTATCTCATGAAATCACAATAGACGATGATGATGATGATAGTGGTGATGAAGAAAGTCAGCGAGTTCAAGTCAATACGAAGAGCATCCTAGATAACGATAATGCTTTGGCACATCCACTGGCAAAACCAGTTCCTCCGTCACCACGAAAAACTACTATACCTAGTGGAGAAGTTTCCAATGTGAGTGGAGGAAATTATAGCCACAATCGGAAACTTTCAGATGTTTCTAATATACTGAAACAATGGCCTCCACAGAAATACAAGTTTGAAAGAAAGGAATCTTCCACATCATTAAGGAAGCCACAAATACAACAACCTCCTCCACCAGTGAAGAGACAAGTTGTAAGAGGAAGAAAGGTTGGGGAACTTACAAAATTGTTTGAAGAAAGATCACAAGCAATTGAGTTATTAGAGACCATGAACCGATGAGGAGAGGAAAGAGGGTAGGAAGAGAAGGAAGAAGGAAGAAGGAAGAAGGAAGAGGGAAGAAGGAAGAAGGAAGAAGGAAGAGAATACAGTCATATCTATTATACATATTATACATGGTCTATTCGCCAACGAGGCGACTATCAATATTGTCAATGGAAAGATCAGTGTTGGGATTTCCATGGGCCGCACTTGCCACAGCAGCAATGGCAGCAGCAGCAGTGTTATCACCATGGTCAGCATCATGGAGACCATGCTCCTGGAGTTGTTGTTGATAATGCTGTAGTTGTTGCTCATCAATATGATGAGAATGAGCAAGAGAGTGAGGAAGATGATGATGGTGAGAAGAATGAGCATGTTCAGCAGCTTGCAATTGGCGTTGCAATTCTTCATGACGATGTCTTTCAAGCTCATAAGACAAGACTTCATCGTTTTCATCTTCATCGTCGTCTTCCATCACTTCATGGTACGACGCAGCATTACGACGTCTCTTGACACCCAGAGCACTAACGCCCCCAGAATAATATTTATTCTGTTTCTTCAACTTCCGCTTATACCCCCTGATTTCGTTGTAAATGTCCTCACGTTTAATCAACACATCAGGGAATTGGTGCTTGATCTTTGCCTCGATATGAGATGGCTTAGTGCCCACTTTATAAAGATCAAGTATAAGCAAGTTCAACTCGTCGGAACGTTTGCGTAACATTGGATGATTTGATAAAGGATCAAGCTGAGGATGATTATGTTCATTGCAAGTTGTTCTCAAGGACCAAATCGAGTTGGTTTTCCTGAAAGAAGCCGTCATGGAAAAAGGACATCTTAATTTCTTGGTTCTTGCATGAGAATCCAAAACATAAGCAGTTCCTTGCTCATTGAGACGTCTCTCTTCAGCCTCTTCTTCTTGTTGCTGAATAGACTTTCCCTTTTTGTGTCTATACCGACCGCCAAGCTCACACGTATAGTAAATAGCCTTCCTGTTCGAATGGGCAATGACTATACCAAAGCCATTGTCACGTGCAAACTCCGTAACAAAATCGTTCAATTCCTCACGTGTATGGAACATTTGTTCTGGGAATGGACGCGTGATCAAGTTCCCCTCATTGGTGATGGTGTTTTCCTGAACAGGATATATTTTTTGCCGACTATCAATGATGGGATCAGGAATCTGGATATTATACTCCAGTTCTCCAACATCATGCAAATGTTGTTGATGATGGTATAAAGCCTGGGCTTGAGCTTGAGCTTGAGCAGCTTGAGCAGCATGTTGTTCATGGGAAACATGATGGTGATGATGAGGATGATGGTGGTGGTGCGAATGATTGTGGTGTTTGTTTTCCTGCTCTAATTTAACCCTGGCTTCTTCAAGTTCATGGGAGTTCACTTGGTTTTTGACGGCTGTGAGAAGCTGCTCATCGATATTGGTTGTGTAATCTTCTTCGTGGCTCATGTGCGCAATGGGTGCAAAATTGTCTGGGTCCGAGGGGCGGGGGAGTGCCGGGTCGTGTTGGGGTAGTAGTGTAAATGGGTAAATTAGTAGTGTGAGGTAAAATTTGTTGAAGTGATGATCCACGTGATCTCACGATCACGTGGTACAAAAAACACCCCCTTAAATCACATGTTCAAAACATCACGTGAGAATGCGAGTAGCCACGTGCGAAGCACGTGCAAGGGCATCACGTGCTTTCAACGTGATGTCCCGTAGCCCACGATTTTGTTAGTTCGGCTCGACGGGACACTGTTCTCCACGCCTTGTCGGCGGGTGGGTAGTAGCAAAGGTTGCCAATTGGCAGAAGCAAGGACGTGACACCGCCAGCGGGTGTGTCACGTGCATAGCACGTGACAGTTAATTGTTCCTGGGCGTGCTCAGTAGTAGCGAAAGTTGCCACTTGCTCGCAGAAGCACGCACGTGATCGGACGTGTCACGTGTTCTGCACGTGACTAGAATCCCGGTGACAACTCAAACCAGCACGTGAGGCAGCGACTTAGCCAGAAAAGACCATTGTGTCTTGCCTCAGGAGAAGCAACACGGAATAGAGGCGATGGCTGCACGTCGCCAGCCAGAACATGACAAGTGTGGAGCACGTGATCTGGGATCACGTGTTGATCACATGATGAGCCCACGTGGGCAAAACAAAAGCAGCAGCATGAACGTCGGCGTTATAGTACCTGAATAGGGCTGCTTCTTCTTCCTTCGAAAACACCCGTGATGGTTTCTTCAAATCCTTGGTGGTGTCCACAGAAGACACAATGAGACCCAACTGACCACTAGTATAGGACGGCATATAGCACTGGCAGTACTCCACATTTGGAAATACTTGTTTTGCCGTTCCCACAAGGTGGGACAAGTAGTTCAAATTTAACCAGATATTCTCGCTGCTTTGCATGATGACGATGCCCTTTTCAGACACAGCACTCTTCAAAAGGGAGAAGTAATTGACTTGGAAGAATTCTTCCGCTGGACCGTCGGGATCGGAAGAATCAGTAATAATGACGTCATATTTTTGGGCATTATCTTTAGCGCTAAGATCACGAAGAAACTGAAAGCCATCGCCAATGACGATATTGACACGTGGATGGTTATGGAATTTGGCCATTTCCGGTAGAAATTTTGCACTTAGTTCAATAACCAGACGGTCAATTTCAACCATAGTAATTTCATCCACGCCTTTATCTAAATGCTTAACCAATTCCCTCACAACACCACAATCGCCACCACCAATTACCAATACTTTTGATGGCAGATCGTGGCACATGATAGGCACGTGAGTGATGAGTTCCTGATAAGAGAATTCATCCTTCTCAGTACATTGGATAATTCCATTCAAGACAAGGACGTTCCCAAAAGTCAGGGATTTAAAAATCAATATATCTTGAAATTTTGATTTGGAATGATGAAGGATTTCTTCCACCTTTAATCCGAATGATTGGCCAGGGAATCCTTGAGGGTCTATTTCATGAAACCAGAATTCTCCATGGATTTTAGAGATTGTTTCATGAGTGAATGAGCCAAGATCCGCCATTTTCTATATTTTTGTATCTGGTTTTGCTGTCTCCGTCACTTTTCTTTTTCTTTTTTTTTTTTTTTTTTTTTTTTTTTTTTTTTTTTTTTTTTTTTTTTTTTTTTTTTTTTTTTTTTTTTGTAGTGTGGAGGCGAAGACCTAACTTAAGCGAGTGCGCGTCTGACTGCAAAAACAAAAAATTGTTATATAGAAAATTATCGTGGGGAATTTCCCTCCTTTTATAGTTTGAGCTTAAATAATATTTTTTTTTTTGCAGTTTTCGAATCCCCAAATTATAAATACCGCGCCATTTCCCACTTTTCTACTTTTTCTTCCATTTATAGATAGGGATATAGATAGGGATATAGATATAAATATTTCTATATAAATATATATAAAACTATCCATATATATCTACCCATATATATCTATATAGATATCTATACATATGTCTATATAGAAATGTCTATATAGAAATGGCTATAGCTATAATCTATAGCTATAATCCATATTCATATCAAATGCCTAATTTGGAAGGTCGGTTCTAATCAATATACTATAAAGATCCTTACAGATTAGGTAAGCCAAGACCTATGTTCAATTTCCAGACATGTTTACAAAATCCTCCAAAATTATACTTTTTAATTGCTTCTCCTATGCTTCTCTTCGCCTTTTCTCACCGATTTACTAGAAAGGGCTCATAATTATTTACCGTTGGGGCTTCTATACAGGATTACTGATAAAAAAAAAATGACAGCCGTTTATGTCCTGCGTTTTGTGTGGGAAAAGATCCAAAAATATCAACATTTTATTACGCCTTTTTTTTTTTCAACCTTCTTCTTTAAAAGTTCTACTTTTTTACATTTTCTACTTTCCATGTTCGTGTTCCCGGCTTTCGACAGCAACTACAAAACACGCAAACGAACATTCAAATCTTGTGAAGCTTGCAGAAAAAGAAAGACAAAATGCATAACCACTGGTCCAGAGGTGGATACTCTTGGATGTGCTAATTGTGTTTCTCGAGGAGAAACTTGTGATCTTGTTTCTAAAAAGAAATTAGAGCATAAAAGACAAAAATTGGAAGAATCTGATCATATTCCTGCTTCTTCTGTTACCACATCAATTCATGACTCGGTATGTTCGGAAGATGAAGATGCTTATGATTCTCTTTACGATCAACCAATTCCTATTGCCACAGAAGAAAATATTCATCGAATCAACTCAGAATTCCTTAAAAAAAAGTTCCGTTTCTCCACAAACCTCCGCCAATCCACATTTGTCATTATCGCCGATTTTGAGATATCAAAAGATCCTCTGCATAGACGTCCAAAAGTTGAAGAAATACCTCTTGGTCCTGATCAGGTGTCTCGGATGAACTACATGTTCTCAATTCATGCATTTACTTTAAGTACACCAGGACTTTGTGAAATCGTCGATGAAGACCTTGTTGCTTTGTTCAAGATCTATTTTTATAAATTCAACTCGGTTTTCCCCGTTGTCTTTGAAGCTGAATTTTGGGAACTTTACCAAAGAGGAAGTGTTCCTGCCATCATTATATATGCTATGGTGCTTTTGGTTGCCAGAGACGATTTGGCTACTCCAATTATGGCCCGTTCATTACGTGGAAGAGGTCTGTTTGACCAGAAACTCCGACAATTCATCGTTACTACTGATACAAAACTACGCCAGCTTTTCCTTTTTCTCCCGGAAATCGGTGATACTGATAAACTCACCTATTTGGTAACGCACCTCCTTCTTTGTCTCAATTTCAAACCATTCAAATTTGGCAATGAACAAGCCGTTCAAGATTTCCTTCAGGCGCTAAGTCTTGCCATGTCCATGATGATACAGCTTGAGTTATACCATTCCAAGATTTCTCTTGCTGGAGCGGCGGCCAAATCAGCGTATCTCAAGAACGTATGGTGGGTTCTTGTCATTTTTGACCGACTTAACGCTGTGCTCAACGGGAAATCTTTCTTTATTAAACGAAGAGATTTTGATATCCCAAGACCAGTGGATCTTCCTCATCTTGATCAACTTGTGGAGGCTGCGTTCAACTTAGAGGATACCGTGGTGTTGATCTATAGACCGCCAAACGCCAACCCAAAAGACAATGAACGAGATCGTGGAATTCCCGAAATGGAAACCCTACCGTCACTGCCACCATTTAATCCTACGGATTTTGCTCATAGAGAGTTTCTGCTTCTCCGGGATCACCGGTTTCTAAGAGAAATGTTTGCAGTGGACGATATGGAGGACTTTGAAGGGGTGATTCCAAAAATGTCGTTACACCAATACGGCAAAAGAATGTCGTTTTATCTTTGTCGAGTGATAAACATCTTCTCGTTGTTTTTGATTCGAAGTTACGGTCCAAAACCCCCAGCTATTTTCGATTCCTATCTTGTCATGCTTAGTGAATCGTTACTTTTCATTCATAAGCTTGTTAAGGGTAATAGTGGACATAAATTTCTTCTTGAGAACAGTTTTATTGTTCTGGTGGTTCTCAAATTCTTATTTGTTCCATTAGCCAGTCTGTTTCGGATTTTAAACAGTGTACGGAAGAAAGAAATGCCATTAAGAGAAGCTAAAAGCAAATTTGATCGGTTGAAAGAGTTGCTGAAGATTTATATCAGCGAATTAAAACCATTTGAAAAAAATTGGTGGTTTGTCGAACAACCATTACGTCAAGTACACAATTTGTGCATTTTCAATGAAGATGGAGAACGACACGATGCTACAGAGAAAAGAAGCAAAGTTGCAATTGACTCATTAGTGGATCCAAGTGATGCAGAATTGGTTTTACCCCTGTTTTCCTCAATTACATCTCCAGCACATTACGATGAAGCGCTTCATCGAGCCGATTATCAAAATGACGTTTCCGACGGATTAAAGGAATTAAAAGATGGTCCAGATTCCGAGGCTCTGGATCGTTCAGATATTTTAAATGATATCGATGAACCACTTCGGTCATTTTCTTGGGATATTGATAATCTTGGTGACGTGTTTGATGCTGATTCGCAAATGGTTTCTAATTTTATTGATTCAATTGACGAAGTTCCCAGAGAGCTTTTTAATCAAACATGACGTCATGGTGGAGTGGTAAACATGGAGTGGTAACGACATGTTTACAATAGTTTAACATGAAACAACGACATGTTTACAATAGAGTTTGACTTGGTAACGAGATGCCTATAATAGAGTTTGGAACAACGACATGTTTACAATAGAGTTCATGGAGTGGTAAAAGAGGGGCATGTTGCATTGGATCTTGGGGAAATGTAACATGGTATATGCAGGATGAGGAGGATGAGGAGATTATTGAGAGAATAATGGGGAGAATGAGATAATGGATGAGGAGAGAAGAACCATGAGGAAAGAAGATCAAATCTCGGGAGATTAAAGCTCGGACCAAAATTGGAAATTGGAGAGAAAACACGTGACATTTTCCAAATGGCCTTGAATTGCCCGCGTCGGAGTTGTTTAATGGATTCCTAGAGGGGGATTTTGGCAACCATTGGGCATATGCAGGATGGTTTAAATAAAGTGTGCTTTTTAAAAAGCATCACTGACGGTATGTGCAGGATGTCATAGATAGCCATGGACATTATGTACAGGAATCTCCTTTAATTTATGAATAACTTTGGTCATTATATGCATGGATGAATTTTCATGACAAGTACTTTTGAATTTTGCACGACCTTAACTTTCCTTTTCTTTTTTTTTTTTTTTTCTTTTTTTTTATTTTCGCGCTCGCTTTCTGGTCTCGTCTAAAGGCACACTATATTTTTTTTTTTTTTATTCTCATCCTTGCTTTGAATCAACACCTTTTTTTTCCCCAGATTTCCCCGGCCATCACTGTGGCCATAATCATATCATTTACATTTCGAATCCTAACGATCTGAAACATTTCTAAAACATTTCCAAAACATACCTGAAACATCCTAAACATTTCTGAAACATTGCCACCAAGTCTTCCATTAATAAGCATGTTAAAGGATCCCGTCTTCCGTTGGCGTACTCAAATTGAATCCATCCCTATAATTGGCCCCCTCGTATGGATCCTAGTATCCTATTTCTCCTGTTTTATTGTGTTCCGCTCCCATAATGACCATTCTAATCCGTTATTCCCTTCCATGGGTCACGTTATCAACGAAAAAGATGGTGAAACATGCCAAAACAATTCTGAAACACCCGAAACACCCGAAACTTCCCTCCCAAATCCATCCAATCAGCCAGTTCCCTGCTCTACAGGAATCTCCACGCGGCTTTTACCCTTCAAAAACGATAAAGGAGAAATCGAATGGGCCTTTTCCGAAGAGTTGCCCCCCGGTTCCGAGTTAGACGCTTTTAAGGTCACTCATGCCCCGCCACTTAAACATGAAACTGCAGAACCGTCACTTTCTCCAGTAACTTCTAACGAATCCCTCCAACTTAATGATAAACGGTCAGCAGCTCTCGTCAATACGCCTTCTTCTACCGCTTCGGATGATGAAAAGCAATCAGCACGTGACGGTGATGAAGTCCACCAGTGTCCTCATTGCTCCACGACATTTAAAATGAGGGGCTACTTGACCCGTCATTTGAAGAAACATGCTTCTCAGAAAGCTTACAGGTGTCCATTCCACGAAACAACCGTTTTCAAGGATGAAAATGACGTCACTCACAAGTGTCATCCGAACGGTGGTTTTTCTCGTCGTGATACTTACAAAACCCACTTGAAATCCCGGCATTTCCGTTATCCAAAGGGAACATCTATTCGTGATCGGTGCAGTTCTCCAGGAAACTGCTCTATGTGTGGCGAATGGTTTGAGAACGGCGAAATCTGGTGTGAGATTCACGTGGAAGGTGGCGAATGCAAGTACCTTCCCTCTGGGTTCCGGGGCAAATCTCGTATCAAGAATCGTCTCAAGAAGCAGTTGGCTAAGATGGCTAAGGAACAAAAGCAAATGATGAAGAAAACTGGGTCTATTCCTCCATCGGCTGTTCCTGATCATCAATCATCCATGACGCCGACTCTTAGCACGCCCAACTCCATCAATACTCCTATTACTTCCGCCACTAGCTCATTTGAGCATCATAATTCTCCAACTTTTTCCACTGCTTCCAGTGTATCAGCATATGTTCATCCGTCACAGCACCAGCCACAATCACAGCCTCAACATCAACAACACCAGCCACAACACCAGCCACAACATCATCAAGAACCGCTACAGCCGCAGTACAATCAAACATACCTACATGACGTGGGAGTGATGACGGATAAACATGAACCAGAAGGAACTTTGGTGGATTATGATGACGATTTCTGTCTAGATCTTGAACAAATGGGGTATCCGCCTATAAATCAGGATTTGTTGTATCAACAGTACAACATGGCACAAGGGCCATATACGGGGCAGTACCAAATGGCGCAAATGCCGGTACAAATGGGGTACAACGGAATGGTGCCACCATATTAAAAGGAGAGCTTGAGGCTCTAGGTTAACGTAGATTATGCTGTATAAATAATGAGGACTATGGATTTTGAATTTACCCGAAAATGTCGTCGATTGCAGACTTTTTTTTGGACTTGCGTTTGCTTTCTTTTTTGCTTTCCTTGGATCGTTTGCTTTCTTGTTTGCTTGCTTTGCCTTCCTTGGGAAGTTGTGGTGATTTTCGGTTTTGATGTAGAGACGGAACAATTATGTCGTTTGCCGGAACAATTGGAATGTCGTTTGCCGGAATAATTATTTCTCCGACATCATCGTTATCCAGAACAACTCTCCCTGTTTGCCCAGTCATTTCTTCAATTTCTTGAGTTTCTCCCGTAGCCACCTCCGTTACCGTCGCTGCAAGCGAACTCAAGCACGCCAAAAGCGTAAATGCAATAGACACAAACTGACCCAAGGCAAGATTAGAGTGGAACAGACGATATGCAAGCGGAAAAACTCGACGCCGGAGATAAGCGGCAATGCGAGAAGCGGACCGTTCAGCGGTGGCTTGTGTACGGTTGTTCCGAGCACACTTAATGGCGTCAAGAGCATCAAGAAGTCTTCGAGTGCCCCGAACTACCATGTTCACGTGACGCCACCACACGCCGAGGTGGTGCTGGTTGTAGAACTTCCAGTAGACCAAGAAGAGGACGCGGTAGTCGTTCTCAAGGCGGTGGTGGATGTCTGAGGGGAGCATATGATAAGAAGGAGTTGGTGATGATGTGCTAGATCCGTACACCTTTAGACCTGTACACCAGAAAAGATCTGTACACAGGATTAGGCCTGGCTATAAATGGGTAAATGAAGACACTATAGAGGAGGTATTTAGATGAGCTTAGCTAAGCTTAATGGTAAAGAAAGGTGATTTATTGATGAAGTAGATGCAGTTGATTATGGATGGTATATGCAGGATGTTATATGAATATGGAGTATCAGATTTATAGAATTTAAGTAGAAGATGGAGATATAATAGATTGGTTAATTGAATGAATGAAGTGGAAGAGTTTTGATCGGTGATAATGAAAAATTGTAGAATATGAGATTAATACCATATTAATATAAGAATAGAGATATAAAGATTTATAATACAATATAGAGAAAGCAGATATTATGATCCTTTTGATTACAATGTTGAAACAATGATAGATAAAGTATATGTATGTATTTATATATTTATATATTTATATATTTATATGTATAGATATTATATGTATATATATGTATATATGTATGTATGTATATCTATATATCTATGTATATATCTATGTATATATCTATGTATATATCTATGTATATATCTATGTATATATCTATGTATATATCTATGTATATATCTATGTATATATCTATGTATATATCTATGTATATATCTATGTATATATCTATGTATATATCTATGTATATATAGTAGGAAAAGCAAAAAATAATGACCTAAATGGATTATAAAGAAAATTTTTTATTTTATTGACTATTTACTATTTATGTTTGTAATCTTTTATCATTTCTCATGATATTGAAAAATATTAATATTTCTATATGTTTAATAGTATTTTCTCAAAAATTACAAATTGTTAATCAACATAAAATAAAGAGAAAAAAGCACAAAAGCACATATTTTTGGAGAAAATTGTAGAAACCTCAAAATTAACAGAGGTTATAATAGAATATTGATTCAAAATATAATGAGGATATATTGAATGAAAATGATAAAATGATAGGATATAATAATCATTGAGAAGCACCAATAACTAACTTGTTATCAGCAATACCATTTATAGGTTAAGATTAATAAATATACAAAAGAATATAAACCTAACAGGTAAGAGATCAACCTTAAATACACCGCCCCCCTTTTCATTGGTTAAGATTTAGTACATGAGGAGGTTTCTCAGTACGTAACCCAAAATTACAAATATTTGCATTACATTTCTTATTACCTTTTACATTAGCAGCATTAATGTACATAATAGTATTACATGTTCATGGATCAACTAACCCAAATAAGTGATAACTTAGATTGATTACCAATGCATAGATATTTAATATTTAAAGAATAACAGTATGTGTACGCTTGATATTTAATTGATATTTAATTGATATTTAATTGATATTTAATTGATATTTAATTGATATTTAATTGATATTTAATTTATGTTATTTACCATTTGCAATATCACTATTTACCACATAAATTAGGTGAAGCTATAGCTATATTTGGAGCATTATTATATTATTCATCTTACCATATACTGATAAATCTGTTATAAGAGGAAATACATACTTTCAAATAATTTTCAAATTATCATTCTATTTATTTATATTATATCACAGAATATTGAACAATTACATGTACTTTTAAATATATAGGACAAATAGCAACTATTTATTTGTTTACATAATATTAGTACCATCGATTTGAAAATATATTATTTTATATAGGGAATAAAGAATAAAATTTTCATACGAAGATGTTAAATATTCTTAAAATTTTTAGTATAACTATAAATACTTACAAAGGTAAGTTAATAGCTGGACATTCAATATTAATAGATTAGGGATAATTGTATTATATGTATATTCTATATTCTATATTCTATTCTATATTCTATTCTATATTCTATTCTATATTCTATTCTATATTCTATTCTATATTCTATTCTATATTCTATTCTATATTCTATTCTATATTCTATTCTATATTCTATTCTATATTCTATTCTATATTCTATTCTATATTCTATTCTATATTCTATTCTATATATTCTAATATTTACATTGCAACAACAAATAAATTTTAGCAAAGTTTCACCATAAGATCTTTGGTATAGTATCTGTAGATTGAGTAATTAACAGAAGGTGAAGGTCACCTCAAATCATCTATTCAAATGCCTCTTCCATACTTTAAAATTCCTGCATATAGACATATATATATAGCTCGTAATGATAGGAACTTCACCTTATCAAACATAAAAGGCATATTTGAACCACGTGGACGTATTTACATATACCCAGAAGTAATAGCGTATCTGCTGCAATTGGGTTCCAAATAAGACATAATAGAACACCCGTGCACCAGAGCAAAAACCTTTACACCAGCGATGCGGAGATCACTATAGAGAAGAAAGGCATCGCAAGAATAGCCACTATGGAAAGCAGTATTTCACGAGCTAGAGCTCTTCTCCAAAGTGGTCAAGAGGATAAAGCAATTGAATTGCTTGTTCCTGCAGTTAAAGAAAATCCCAATAACCCCCCACTTTTAGAAGTTTTCGGTGAAGCTCTTCTTGAAGTTAATGATGTTGAATCGGCATATAATGTTCTTTCACAAGCTGTGACGATAGATCCTAAAGCGGAACAAGGAGTGGATAAATTCTTGTATCTTGGCCAAATCATTGGTGGCGCCGATGGTGTTCAACTTTTGAATGTGGCCGTGGAGAGACTTTCTGGACAATTGGAGAAAGTGACATCGGCAGAAGGATCGGAAGATTCTGTTCTTGTGGAATTAGCTAAGGTTTATCCGCTGGAACAGGAATTAACAGGGCATCTTGTGAAGAAATTGAATCGGGCTATTTTTGCAGAGATTGAGGTTTGGATGACTGATCTTTGTATGGAGGAAGAAGCGGAAAAACAATGTGATGAATTGATTGGAAGGTCTTTAACGCTTGATCCGGAAAATCCAGAAGCACTTTCACTTTTAGCATCTATTCGTATTTCTCAACAACGGCCCGATGAAGCCCGAGAGGCTGTTTTGAAATCATGGGATCGGTTTTCTGCTAGAAAGGCTGTTCTTGACTCTGTTGCTGACTCTGGTGACTCTGGTGACTCTGATTCAACTTTTGAGTACGTTGAATTGGTCCAGCCATTGCTTGCACTTGCTAGATTTGCTGTGGAGCTTGAAATGTACGATTTAGTGCCAGAAATTACTGGTGCCATTGCCGATATTAATGATAATGCAGTTGATGCATTTTATGTGGAAGCTTTAGCTCATCTTTTCCGTGCTAAGCAACTTGTGGCTGGAAGTGATAGTGAGGATTATAGAGAGGTCGATTTGGATGTGGTGAAGAAATCTACAAATGAAGATGTTTTATCAGCTCTTTCAGATGCAAGATCTTCTTTGACTCAAGGGTATCGTGCTGTTAATAGTGGAGATGCTGAATCTATGGATGCGGATGTTGCTCAGCAAATTCATGAACTTGTGGAGGCTTTGGGTGGGCCCAATATGGAGGAGTTGATGAGGGTGAAGGTTAGTGATGGGGAGCTTATGAGCGACTGAGCCTCTGAACGAAGTGAAGAGGCGAACATTATCTAAACCTTGATTGAAAGTGAACTCATGCCCCTTAGGTAAATGAGTCTCTCAGCCTTGAGTGAATCGAAGAGGCGAACATTATCTAAGCCTTGAGTGAAAGTGAACTTATGCTTTAGGTAAATGAGTCTGAGCCTCTGTATCTCCAAGTGAGCCTAAGATCGATTTGAAGAGGTAAATGAGCCACAGATCGATTTGAGGAGGCAATTGAGCCTTGAAGCGAAGAGGCGATTGAGCCTTAAGCGAAGAAAGGAGGCAAAAATGCCTTTAATCTTTCTCAGACCAAAATTATCCCTCGAAAATAGAAAGCGATGATAAGCTTGGAAAAGAGAAGATCAAAAAACCTCTAAGTGAGAAGTCAAAACCCCACAATGAGCCTTTGAACAATATAAGGAGGTAAATGAGCCTTTGAACGATGTGAGAAATTAATTATCCAATATACCGGATTATGAAGGCTAAAAATGTCTCCCTTTGTTGGATGGAAAGGATATAATTGGTTTTTTATTGAAGAAAAAAGGTGAATATGTCTTTATTCTCTAAGAACGATGGGAGAATGAACCTCTCCGCTTCGTCAACAGGCAAAAAAGTATAGCAAGAGGGGAAAGTCACATTTTCGAGCCTAGAATTGTTTTATTAGGAATTTGGAAAGGATAAAAAACCTTAAAGAATAATGTTAACAATATGTGATTAACCGCTTACGTAATCTGTTACATAATCAAGACAAGTACCTCGAAAGATCGATCTGATTTTAGTATTTTAAATCTATATATATGAAATTCTTTACATGGTTTTTTAAATGACTCCACTATACTATCTTTGGAATTATGGGTCAATGGATCTAAATTCATGAATCATCTACGTAGTTTTAAATCTATATATATATGTATATCTAGTATACCCATTTGTATAGCATATCTATAATTAAATTATAGTTTATCTATGGTAATTATATATAGAATCTATAATAGATGTTAAGGTAAGATATGGTATATATGAACTATATAACTAGTTTATATCATTAATAGTATATAGAGTACAGTATATATACTACATCCAATTATATAGTATAGAATATAGTATAAAGAAGTTAGTATGTAATATACATAATTTCATAATATATACAATATATAGTTTATCTATGATATATCTATATTCGATAAAAATATAGCACAAATCTAGTATAAACCTAGTATATATTAAGCTTATATAGTACATATATAGTATATATAGTATTCCAGGGCTATATATTTCTTTAGATTATAACTAAATTGAATCTGCTATTATGTAAGGTCAAATATATGATAAAATGGTAATAAAGTACAAAACACTATATATATATACGTGGGATAAATAATATATATTTATAGCAGATAGTATATACAGTTATTTATACGTAGTGTATATATCTATATCTTTATTCAGTACTATACATTGTATGGTAGTGGTATAAAACTAGTATATACAGTACATAAAATTTTTGAAAAGAAATCAATAAAATCAAATAAAAACGATAAGGAAAGCAAAAACTATAAGATGAACAAAAGAATACTAAGAATACTGAAGTATCGAAATAGATAATTAAGAATAATAGCTTCTTCTATAGTCTTTCTAAGAAAATTTACAATTGAGTCATGAGACAAAATTATGAGGCTTCTAAAGAAAATAACAAAAAGTGCTATTATGGAGAATTTGCCATTTTTGGAGAATCCACTATTATGGAGAATCCTGACGGTTTAAAGGAGGTGGAAATCATGGAAATCTGCACGATAGCTTCTATAGAGTATTCTGCTTATCTGCTAATATACATATATAAATATATAGAGTCATTGATAAAATCATTAATGTAATCATTAATATAATCATTGATGTAATCATTGATGTAATCATTAATATAATCATTAATATAATCATTAATATAATCACCATAGCATACACATATAACACTAAGACAGGTTTGTATATTTGGTGGTTATTCCATTAGTAATATATCTATTGACTACGATAAAGATTATAGCTTGTAAGCCAATTGGGAGGATCAAGTGACCTAAAATGATATCAAATATAACTCATATTAATTTCCGATTATGGTTACTTTTATAGCTGCAAAAGTGTTGACTTCCTTGATTACATAATCAAAACCCGTACACCAGCTTACCCCAGGTCAATTACCCCCTCACCAAAATCATCGAAATTAGACAGTACCACCATTCAACTATAATCATTGAAATCCTCATACCTCCAGGACTCTTGCAATACTTATATCTTTGCTTAAATTTCTTTCACTGTGATTTTATTAAACATCCTGCATATAGTACCAAGTCCTAAGTAATATAACTTTCATGGCCCTGGGTAAGTATTCATAAGTCAGAAAGAAGTTGATCTGAATTTTAGACCTCTAAGTTTCTAGTGAGTCTTCTTTTCTTCCTTTTTTTTTCAAAATCATATCACCTATATCTGTTTCCATGATAATATTCGCTTATCTTACAAAATGCCTACTACTTATACTATACTATTGATATTTTGATATTGCAAACGCTGTAATTGTATCCTAGTATATCATAATTGATCCTTTCATAAAAATTCTACATTACTATTATATTCTTATTGTAGTTCTGCATATAATCAAAGTACTACTTTATTAAATGTACTGAAGGAACTCTGGAGATGGTAATAGTAGCCTTTATTTACCGATTACCGGGTTAAGCTGTTATGTCTAGCAGCATAAATTCAGATGTTTACATGATCTTCTATGTGATTGAATTTGTTACGTAATTGATTATGTAATCATTGTTTTATATGTCCTGCATATATACAGAGCTTACACAAACTTTATATAAAGCCAAGTACATTTAAATTTTGATTATGTAATCAGTTATGTAATCGAGATTGCATCAACTATACAAAATTCACTGGGATTTGGCCCCCAATTTTGACCAAGTCCATATGGATCTATATACTAAGAAGTTCATTTTCAAAGTTCTCTGACTTAAAAATCTTTTTCTTATCTCTACAAAATCTGGAAAGTTTAAGATTGATTATGTAATCAGTTTTTCATGATTTTTGATCGTGATTTGTCACTATACATCCGAGGGTTTTTTTTATTTTTCTATATTTTAGAGATACAGCACTTAGTAAAAACAATCCGATCAAAAGTATTTAGTAATGATTTCATAATTATTTTAATTTTTTTATCTATATA
>JAJMHH010000003.1:267080-302789 GCA_030582955.1 Osmozyma tolerans
TTTTTTTTTTTTTTTTTTTTTTTTTTTTTTTTTTTTTTTTTTTTTTTTTTTTTTTTTTTTTTTTTTTTTTTTTTTTTTTTTTTTTTTTTTTTTTTTTTTTTTTTTTTTTTTTTTTTTTTTTTTTTTTTTTTTTTTTTTTTTTTTTTTTTTTTTTTTTTTTTTTTTTTTTTAACTCCTTAAGCCTAGATTCTAAAGTCAAATGCTCTGAAACTTTGTTTCAAAGTTAATTTTAACCCAAAATTTTTTATCAAGACTTTTAAAAAAAAAAAATCTCATGGAATCCAACATTCCAAGAGATAATGCAGGACGGTAAATGAAAATAATAAATGCAGTAAATTACATCATGCCAACCACATTCGGAATATCTTTAAACATTTCGGAGGTGTACTGGTCTAATTGAATAGTACCCAACATATCATCATCTTGAAGAACAGACATATCAAAGTCGGTAGCTGGTGCAACCCCTGGAGGTTCCAATCCTGGAGGGAAATGTCCTGGCGGCCCAATCGGCACCGGGCCGTGGGCACGTAATTTATCTTGCAAAACGTCAATGAATTTCCGGCACACAATGAGATGTCTATTAACAATCCAACGCCGTCTTTTGTATTTATCCACTTCTGTAAAAAAGTCCTCCACTGTATAAGTAGATAATTGGCGATATGGCCCAGGTACTCCTTCAAGAAGTTCCAATGCTCGGGCTTTGGTGAAAATAGACATGGCCATGGCGATAGACCACATTTCAAGTGGTCCCACTGTGATTTGATCATCAGCCAATTGGTGGAAGTACCATAAAATATTGGACGATGCTTTGATGGTGACCAGTTCGGGGATCTCTCGAGGGATATGGGGTAAATCAAACCTCATTTTCTGTGATATAAGAATAAGTAAGTTGTTCATAATGCGTGTGGTGAAGTAGAGCTGATTGCTGATATAAGTTGGACGGTTTTTCTCGAACTCACTTTCTGATCCAATAGGAACAGGGAAAGGACGGAAAATGGGCCGTCCCAGGGCTCGGTCCTGATTGCACAAATCAAACTCGATCTGCTCGAACCGGTCGAGATTCGAGTACTCAAGCCGTTTGTGCGGGTTATCCTGGGCTGGGTCATTGCCGAGGGGACGGTATAATGCGTAGAGTATCACTTCAAGACTCTGGGAAATATTAACCAAATGGAGCAAAGTATGATTATGCAAAGGCAACGCCACGTTAAACTCGTCTTGACGAATCGTCGGCGTTCGGTTGTTAGTGGTGGCTTTAATTCGGTCATAAACCACAAGACTCCACCATAAATTTGTAGCGTATAATGGGGAGATTTCAGGGTCTTGAGAAGTCGGCTTAAAAGTCACCGTTTTGTTGAGATGAAGACCAATAGAATATGCGGTGGAAATGGCCGTGCATAAATCATGAGTAGCATCGTCACGGCCAAGACCATCGGGCCGATCATGAAGGCTCATGATGAAATGCACTATGAGTGCAAGCAACTTGCTGGTATAGCCCCAATCGGCACGAGCGGCTAGAAGATGCCGAATCTTGGCTTCCATCTCGCACATGAAGAACTGTACGCTTCGGGCGTACTCGGCATCGGCGGGGCTAGTGGGGCTGCCGGGTGAAGAGGAACGGCTGGTAGAGCCACCGCCACCGGTGCCAGTGAGTTGTGGTCGGAGCTTATCGGTGGAGAGGGCCTTAGACGTTGTGACGGTGGTGTCGGTGGCTTCGGTGGTATCGGAGATACCGGAGGTCCCGGAGGTAGTGGAGGCACCAGAGGAACCGGAGGTATCGGAACTAACGGAGTTACCCGATTTGGAAGAGCCGCGGCGCAGGTGCATATTGGCCTTGCTTGTTCCGGTGCCGGAACGCGTCTTGCTCCGCAGAAACACGCGGCGAAGTATCGGCTCGGCCAACGTGTCGCCCAGCGCCGCCAACACCATGGCGTATACCAACAAGTTATTGCAGCATGTTTTCCGGTAGGAGTCTGCATTATAATGGAGCCAGAACAACTGCTCGTCGACAATGGGCAACAATGAGTTGATCTTGAGAAAGAAGATCTGGAGCAACCGCAACACCTCTTTGGGGGAAAACTCGTACTCGGGGCTGGAAAGAGTGAATGCATGGATCAGGAGGAGATAGTGATACGTTTTGTCACTTTTTAGAGCAAGCGGTTTTGAATTCCCTCGAGGGTGTGTTTGTTGTTCCTGATACACCTCTGAATCCTGAGTCATTACACGGTCGGATCCCCATTCGGCAACCACGGTACGGGCGTTCTTCCGGCTCAGTTCGGCTTGCTGTGGAGGCCAATATGTCAGGTGGAAAGAGAAGCGAAAAGTTTTCAGGAGCCATTCTAGAGATACCTGAGAAACAGGAGTATCTGCGGCAGATTTGTAGGTAGCTTCAAGACTCAGTGGAGAAAGATTTTGCTCTTTACTTCTCGGGTCAGCACGGTGTGGTTTATTGAATGTGCATTTGAGCCCATGTTTTCGACAGTTGACACATTCAGTTTGGCGAGAACCGTCTCCTTGGACAAGATCACAGCGTCTTCTCTTAATACGACAATTATCGCAGCATCGGAAGGTTCGTTTTCTGCTCTTAAAGTTGCTGTTGAGAGCGGGGAAGACGATCATAAAGTGGGGGAGGGGGAGGGGGAGGTGGAGGAGTCCGAGAGGGTGAGGACAGTGGCGTGGAGGAGCAAAAAAGGGAAGAAAACGGCCTTCAGGGGTTCTCCCCGAAAAGGATGAGGACGTTGGGAACTTTTTATAGTACAAACGCCCAAAGCAAACTGCAATGCCGGTGGAAGTGGCGCCGATGAAAGATGGAGATTCATCGGCACGGGACGAGTGGCCTTGATCTGCATCTTGACTAGATTCTCTCTGTAAAAGGTGTTCCAAAATCAATTTTACCCGCCATGCTGAATAGAAACCTTAAACGAGCATTGGAGGGCGGGGGTGGGCGCGGGGCTTTGATGGTATAATAACCGATGGATTTCTGTGATATTCTTAGAATGGAAGGAACATGTTGATGATGATGAAGAAGAAGTTTTTTCCTATTTTTACAGTTTTTTCTGACTTTTGGCCTATATATTCCTGGTGTACGGATGCGCCAGTACGGCGCAAATGCGCAACTGCACCATATCGGTGAAAACAAACCGATGATTATGTTAGGGAGGTCACATGATGGATTCCTCAGGAACATCGGGTAATTTTATCAGTGGAAACAAGAGAAGCTCGGTTATTGACGGGAGGTACGGATGTTTCACTTATTTCATTTCGGGTGCTTATAGTAATATCGGTGACAAAAACGGCTTTGATTTGTATTGCGCAGGGACCGTCTCGGTTACCGGCGGTTGACGTGATTGTAAGTAGGCGTGGCGAGTATTTTAACTGTATGGCGGCTATTTTAGGATCTTGGTATACGGAATTCTATGCTATCGGGATTATTCCGATCCGCGATGAGCCAGTGATACGGTATTCTATCCGCAAGCGCAAGCATTTTATGAGGTGAAATTCATCAAGGTAAATATTATGATTTGAGAACGAACAGGAACGGGGAAGCAAGAGATCCTGAGCCAGATTCTTGAGCTTTACATCGCTGAAGCAACCCTGAATCAACCCTGAAACAATTTCGAAACAATGTTGGGATTTTCCTGAAACTACCGGTGTACGGGCCTCTCACCGAACGGCTGACGCTACGCATCTTTCGGCACCGGGTATATTAGGGTATTTTTCCATCCTGCATATACCCATGTGAGTTTCCTGCCTTTCTCATCAGGCCAAGGCGAGCCCGCCCTGGATTCATGTGCTTCCTACATAGTCGCTCTGCTTCAAGGTGGGGCTTTCCATTTCATGTACTTTTGCAAAATATGCACATATCGTCCTACCGGTATCCTCTATAGCCGACAAAGTCAGGCTATTGATTTTTGGGGGTCTATATGCAGGTATTTAGATCACGAGAACATAAATTCTTGAGTTTATATGCACACTATTGTAAAATATATGACACCCATCCCTAGTAAAGTTTATTATCTACATTGTCCGAGAGTTACTTGCCGAGAGGATAAAAAGGGATAAAATCCGAGGTGTGGCTTTCTATGTACGATGGTTGCTGGTGATACGGATAATATGTAGGTTTGAGTTTTTCCGAGGTTTCATTGAATTCCTAAATTGTGATAACAAGATGAAATTTACCAAAGAATGAAACAGAACAACCTGGAAATAGTGGAGATTGAGCCATTCTTGAGTTTTAGGTGAATTTTTTTTTTTTTTTTTTTTTTTTGTGTATTGTCAATTTTCGTTAGTAGTATAAAAAAAATAGCATAAGTGTTAGAAAGCACTCTTGTTAATTTCCAAAAAAAAAATAGTATAGAAAAGGAAAATAGTGAGAATTTGAAGCTAGGTCAAATATTAACTTTATGCAATAAAGATGTGAATTTCTCCTTTTTTTTTTTTTGATATAATGTTGGATTTTGAACATCAGCATAATGGATAATTTTGATTATATCTATGGTATTAATATCAATAATGTGTGTAAATATCAACTACATTCCAATGCCATTAACATTTCTATAATAATTTTCATCAGTAATATCAAAATTTTTCAATTTCATTCATGTTCATAATTACTAACTATTTTTCCAGTATCAATATCAAATGCATTATCAATATCAATTCCATTATCAATATCAAACAATACAAGAATATCAATTATCATCGATATCAAAAAAAGAAAACACTATAAGGTTATGAATTATTTTCAATCAAAATACATTAAACAATACAAGAAAATCAATATCAATATCAATATCAAAATCAAATTATATAAGAATACCAATTTTCATCCATATCAGTATCAATATCATGATTAATTATCATTATCGAACACTATAAGAATACCATTTATTATCAGTCAATTACCATAAAAATATAGAATATCAACATCAATATCGAACAAATCAAACAAACAATGAAAAATATAAATATCAATATCAAACATTATGAAAATATCATTTGTTATCAATATTTTTAAGTATAAATCTATTGTTATTGAATATTAATTTGTATATGAACAAAAGATCAATTATTATCAGGTAAAAATACTATATATTATAGTATATCAATATTATGTAGTATATAGTATATCAATAGTATGTAGTATATAGTATATCAATAGTATGTACTATATAGAATATCAATAGTATGTAGTATATAGAATATCAATAGTATATAGTATATAGTATATCAATTGTATATAGTATATAGTATATCAATTGTATATAGTATATAGTATATAGTATATAGTATATAGTATATAGTATATCAATAGTATACAGTTAGGGATGGTATATAAAAGAGCATTGGTATAACAATGGTATAACAATGGTATACAGTATATATCTTTAGTATATAGTGAATCAATAGTATAGAATATATCAATAGTATATAGTATATAAAATATGAATTATATATAGTAGAAAGAATAGAATAAGTCAATATTTATTGGCATGCTTATATAAATATCAATATGAATTTTTAATTATCAAATTCTTTTTTCATGAAATTGGTTAAATTTTACAATTATACTAATAAATGATTTTTTCAATGGAAATTGCGAAAATCTTTATTTTCAAGAGTGGTTTTCAATAATAGTAAATAATTAAACACATTGAAGAAATTAAATTGATTAATTGATTAATCCAATTATAAATGTCAATTTTGAACGTTTTGAAACTCACTTTTTATCCTATGTAATATCTCAAAATATTCAAAAAATCATTATGTGGAAGTTTATCAAAAATCACTCTCAAAATAGTCTAAAAATGGAAATTCTTCCATACTCCAAAAATAACGTTTTCCCATTACTCCAAGAATGGATATTTCAAAATATTCAAAATCCTTTTCTCGGAATTTTTAAAAATGGATATTTCAAAAGTTCTAAAAATGATTTATTCGAAATCCTCCAAAAACCAAAATTCAAAAATACTCCATATTTCTATATTTTGATACTATTTCAAATTACTATTTCAAAATACTTACTCCAGTATCACCAAAATATATATATATAAAATTAGAATAAGAAAAAAAAATAAAGAAAAGCTTCAAAATTTATTACTCCAAAGTCAATAGTACAAAATAATTATTTCAGTATTCATTATCCATACTCAATACCCATTCTTAATATCCATATACAAAAAATATCCAAAACATCAGCTCAAATATATCGAAAATCTCAATATTCTAAAAAAATCTAAAATCATCAGTTCAAAATTTACACTTCCATATCAAAAGTCAGTTCTCTAATATTCACCATAATATTATATACAATAAAAATACCATATAATACCATATACCATATAATACCATATACCATATAATACCATAGACCAAAACCTTTCCATCATAGATTCGTAACACCACCCATTAAAAATCAAACACATCAATAATATTCATAAAAGAACGAATAATTTTCAGATTCAAAATGATAAAATAACGAAATTGTTAATAAGAGCATTACTTAATAAGGAAAAGAAAATTATTAAAGACTTATATTGAATCAGGATTATGAACATGATATTTTATGATTACGTAATCATATAACATATTTATAACATACAATATTCAGATCTGATCAATTAAGTATTGATAATGTATAGAAGGTCCAAATTGTTCACTGTGGTCATTCTAACGTTCTTTAAAATTATAAGGTATTCTCATTTGGACAGAAACACCTAAAATAAGTATTATTCATGTTTTGTAGACAAAATGAAAAATAAACATGATTAGTTTTAAAGTTAGGAATGCTCCAGTATTAAACAGTAATAGTTATGGATTTTCAATTGTTTTATGCTCTTTTAAACTGATATAGGTGAAATTCGTATTACTATGAAGAATGAAGAGAAGGAAATGAGTTAAGTAATATACTATGGATTATGTAATCCTAGGCTATAGATTATGTAATCCTAGACTATATATTATGTAATCATGCGATTATATATGAAAAAATTACATCCCAGAAGATTCGCAAATTAAGAGTCTACATGCTTAAAAGATGCTATCTATAGGTAAACATGATAATGGCTTTCTTAGGCAATACCAAAATAGTCTCTATACTTTGAAAGTTTGTCTAATAAACGACATTACATTTTTTGCCATCCTGCATACTAATTATATCTTGTCCTGCATATACCCATATCTATCCTACATATAATCAAAATATAAATCCATATATCATCATCAACTCCCTTCATGACTACCAACCACCGCCCCACTCTTGAAAATAAAAGAGGTAAAGATGCCCCTATTAAAGATTCAATCCTGCATGCAAGAGCCCTTAATGGGCACTCTCAAATGAAACTTCGGCCTGATATAAAAGGTGCCAAATTGCCTGAGCCAAAGACCTTGGAATCTACAAAAACAGAGCAAGTGGATCGTTCAAAGGAAGTGGAATCTAAAAGATCAGCCACACGGGCTCGATCAGATTCTGACTCCGATCCTGACTCTTCTGACTCCTCCGATTCTGAGTCAGAACTACAAGCGGAACTTGACAAACTTCGTCAAAATAAGCTGCCAGAGAAGCCCAAGCCAGCGTGGCGAAAGACGGCTTTCCGACAAAATAATTCTTCAAGTCAGAAATCTGCTTTCACCACCGACTCTCTCCGTTCAGACACTCATAAAAACTTCATGTCCAAGTATTTCCGATGATAATTTCCATGATAAATTTCCATGATAAATTTCCTAAATGCATAGTGCATTCCTCTAGTATACATCATGTCAAGTCCTCGTCGGCTTGACTAAGTCTAGCATCGAGTTGTGCAATGTCCTCCTTGAGACTAGCTTCCTCGACTGTCTTGACCAATTCCTTCGTGCACTTGGCAATATCAAATGAAATGCCTGCAAGACGTTGCTTGAAGTTTTTATCAGCAAACTCCTCATCGCTTTTGTCATTCTTTGGTCGACAAAGTGTGTTCATGCGATGATTGCAATCTTCCAAGCTTCTCACCACCCAGCTTCCATGCTCTTTAAGTTGGTGATTTCTTGTTTGGTTCATTGATGTGTTAGTGGCTTCCGTCATTTGTCTGATCACTTCACTAATAGCCTTGGAATTTTCTCTTAACTCATTCCGCTTAGCATCTGGCTTCTTAATTGCCGTTAATAAGTCTTGGATGGTCGAGATCACCTGAACCGTCTGGTGCTCCAAATAAAGTAACACTTGAGTCAATGTGTTGTCTGGGTCATCAATATCAAACAAATCAAAGTTGAAAGTGGCTGCTGCCATTGACTTTCTGTATTCTTGACGTTGTCTTGCTCTGTCTTCTTCTTCGTCGTAGTCACTTTCATCATCTTCCTCACTTTCATCCTCTTCTTCATCATCATCTTCTTCTTGTGCTTTCTCCTCTTGGTTGATCTTGCGAACCTTAAATGATGGAGATTTTCCTGAAAGTGCCTTTAATGAAGCCTTTGCTTTTAACGATTGTGGTGATGACTCAAGAATCTCTGTCTTTGGCGTAGATCCCGTATCTTCTTCTTGTGAAATCACATCGTTGCTATGCTCATGTTGACCTGGTGTAGATCCACTAAATGAACTTCTTGGCCCTTTATCAGATCCAATCACTTTTTCTTCACTTGGCAGCTCCGCCTTCACTTGTGGCTCCTTTGCATCTGCCTCTTTTGTACCCACCTTCTTTGCGTCATTCTCCTTGTAAGCTGCAACTCCTCCTGCAGCCGCAGCGGTAATGGAAGCTCCAAGGGCTGCTGTAGTAGCACCCATTCCTTCAGATTTAGGTGTTTTCTCCGCTTTCCTATTCTCAGATGGACTCTGAGGCTCAAAGTTTGGCATAGAGTCAGGGAATGCACCGATCATGGGACTTGTTTTCTGTGACTCACTTTGCTCCCAAATACTAGGACTATTCTTGCCCTCCACATTTTCCTTAGGCTCCTTCTTCACTGCTCCATCACTGCCATTCTCTGTCTTAATAGAAGGCCGAGATTCTCCATCCTGTCCATGTTCTTCTTCAGTTGTAAATCTGTTTCGAAGTGCCTGGAATATACTTTTGCCTTTACCGCTGGCTTGTCTCTCTCCGCCTTTAACTTCGTGAGGCTCCCGAGACGGACTGGCTTCTTCTTGTATGGAGTCATTGTTACCGGAGAACATCGCTCTGGCGCTTTTGATTGAGCTGGAAGATGGCGTAGATGCCTTGGATGTGCTCTTATTATTTGGCGTGGTATCGTTTGGGCTTTCAAACTGCTTAACCTTGTCCAAAATGCTTGGTCTGGTAGCACGTCCCTGTGGTGTTGAAGGTGCTGCTTCTTCTTGCGCCTTAATAGGAGTTATGTCACGTTCAACTTGTCCCCTAACTCTGCCTTCTTCACCAGCTTTGTTTTGCTGTGGTATCTCATTATTGATCTGTTCTGGGATTTCACTTGCTCCTGGTTTAAAAGGAGTAGAAACCTGAGTTGGACTCTTGTCAGGCGTACTCTGACTTTGTATCTTATCAGCCTTGATTTCTGGACTTTCCACTTTGTCTGCTGCCTCTGTGGCTGGTGAAGGTTCTTCGGTCACCTGACTCTTCTTGTTTCTATTCATGAGCTTGGATCCCGAAATTCTTTCAAATAAGGATAATTTCCTCACAGGTTCACCTGGCTTCGTAGCGGAGTTAGGCCCTTGGCCGTTTGGAACATTTGAAACATTTGTGGTCGACACTGACGGACTTGCTTCCTCATTTGGAAATGTTACCTGCTTTGAAGTGGTACCATTAGAGGAGCCATTGATACCCTTCGTGGCAGGTTTATCACCATCCGTGGGCATAATGTTGGTCTGCTTTTCGACTGCAGCCTGTTCATTTTTGTTGCCATTTCCTCCAGGAGATTTCAGCTGCAAGTTTTGCAGATTCTTAGATTCAGGATATTCGGATGCTTTAGCTCCGGCAACTCCGGCTCCGACTCCAGCAGCTCCTGCACCAGCAGCTCCAGCTAAAGCTGTAGCTGCAGCACGCTCGGGACGTTTTCCAGGAACAGGGTCAATTTTGGGAACGGAAAAATTGTGTTCATCGGCCCGAGGCGAACTGGTGAGGAATTCTTGCTGAGGGGTTTCATCCTGAGACACCAGCTTCTTGTTGCCGATACGAAGCGGCTTGATGGCAGAAGTGTCTGCATCCGATGCTCTGGAAGGCAGAGTATGTGTAGCAGATGAAATAGGGGCGGCTGTTTCCGATGAAGGCACGGAATCAGAGCTCGTCAACTTGCACGCCTCTATCAAGTCACAAACGGAGAAAACAAGTTGGTCGATGGCCCTTTGGAGGATAACACGAGGAATTATCTTAAATGCAACGTAGTATCTTGTTGCAGTTAAAGCATGCACGGCAGATTCTTGTACCATTACTGCATATTCGTGGGTATTCAAAGCGTGGTTGTTACCCATTGATGCAAGAGAGTTTGCAGAGATGGCAATCTCGGAGATTTTGGCGTAGATTGCGTTTTGGTCAGCAGATTTGCTGTCAAAACTGACCATGAAAGCATCAACCAAGGCAAAGAAGTTTGTTGCAGCTTCAAGAGGAATTAACCCAGATGGTGAAATATGGTTTTGCACAGAAGGTTTCACGGTCTTCAATGACTTGTTAAAACCATCTGCAACCACTTCTTGGTAGCGTTTTTGCCATTGGTTAACCTCGGAGCGCAACGAGTTAATGGTATCATTGTGAGGCTGGTTTTTGTTTGGCAAATCCTCCAACTTCTTATAGATTTTCTCGAGCTCGCTGTTGATGTTGTTATTCTGCGGGCTACCACCAGATATCAGCTTGGCTTCTCCTACTCCATGCTCGACTGCACCAATAGAGGAGCCGTTGGAGTCAGAGGGAGAAAGAGCCATCAGAGAGAGATCCCTAGATTGTGTTCTGGACCTTGAGCCCTTATTCTTAAGAGCCTGGTTTTCTAAGCGCAATGCAGCAGCAGCTGATTTTGCTTGTTCGAGTTCATCACGAAGAGAATCAAGTTCTTGTGAAGGGGCAGACCTTGCAGCGGCAAGTTCGCTCTTGTGGGAGTTTTCCAAGGTATCAAGACGGTCCTGCAACTCCCTATTTTTTCTTTCAACATCCTGAGCATGATTTTGTAGGGATGAAAGAGCATCACGATGCTCAGAGAGAGGAACATGATCTTCGGCAGGTTGAAGGATTTCTCTTGGAGATGGATCAGATGGCAGAGCAGGACGAGGAGCATCAGAAATATCTTGTTTGATAGCCTTCTCTTGGGGAGATTTGAGATTTGGAGCATCATCAATATCATCATTCTCCTCCTCTTCATCACTTGACCACGTGAGATTGGCCTTTGTGGGGATCACAGTGGTGGGCTGAACCCCAATGGTTTGTTTGTGAAGATCGTCATTTTGAGGGTCCAAAGATCTATCAGCACGAGAACCATTGGCGTGACCCAGAGATTCACGCTGCAAACGATTGGCTGTATCGATAGTGGAATGAGATACGTCGGCAACATCATCATTCAAGTCTTCCAGAGGATGCGAATGAGAGGGAGACGAGGAGTATTGATGAGGGATTGCACGAGATGGAGAATTGGCGAAAGAATCGTCTCCTTGGTGGGAGGAAGAAGAAGTTTCTGGACGGTTTTGATTCTGGCCATGATTGTGAGGGAATGGTTGTGAGTGACCGTGGATATTCTTTTCTGGGGATGTATTAGAATCGGAATGAGAATGGTGGCGAGGCTGGTTTGTTGGTGGTGGATTTGATGAAGATGCCGTTGGGATATGGAGGTTCCGCCTTGAGATTTCAAAAGAGATATCGGAAACCAAATCCTTAAATCTTGTTTGAGGCAACGACGACAATTTTTGTCTGGCCTGATTTCTCTTTGGATGGAAAGTCAGTTTTGGGAGTAAGAAATCAGGTTCGGATCGTGATTCATCGATTCTTCGTTTCAATTCGTCATAAACATCCGTAGACAATTCTTTGAATTGACCAGTGGAGAGTTTTTCAAGTTTTTCTCTTGCTCTTGCAGCACGAGAAGAGCTGCTTTTTGGCTTTGACGAAGAATCATCCAGGATTTCTAGGAATTGCTTTAGCACCTTATAATGATGCAGCAAATCTGAATCCGACATTGTGTTTGTAACGGATCAATTAGGTGAATGTATAAATGATGATAAGGGATTGTAATAAAGGAGATAATAAGTTTTTTTGGGGATTGTGTTTTTTGGTGTACTAAATTTCCTAGATCTCCTTGTAGTAGTAGTAGTTTTTTTTTTTACTAGTGTTTCCTTTTTCTTTCTTCCTTTTTTCCTTTTTTTTTCTCCCTGACGACGCGCTTTTTCATTTACTTAGGACACGACAACTTTTTAAGGACGTGAACCCTTTTGCGCGCACCTATATCACAAAAAACACGGAGGGATATCCAGCATCCGGCATGAAACATGATGAATTGGAGGCTTTTAATAAAGCACAATATAAGGAAAAAATAAGGAAAAAAAGAAAAATAAGGAAAAAAAAAAAAAAAAAAAAAAAAAAAAAAAAAAAAAAAAAAAAAAAAAAAAAAAAAAAAAAAAAAAAAAAAAAAAAAAAAAAAAAAAAAGGAAAAGGAAAAAGACAAAGAAAAAGGAGTAAACTTTAATGAGGAATTCCTCTATATTTATATTACTCATTTATGATCGTCAGGAGTAAATAATATTTGCCACCAAGATCACCATTCTTCAAATTGTGTTTCATTCTTATTTTCTGCTTTTCTTCTTTTCTTCTTTTCTTCTCTTCTTCTCTTCTTCTCTTCTTCTTTTCTTCTTTTCTTCTTTTCTTACCTTTTTCTCTCTTTCTCTTCTTTTTCCAATTATCCGTCATGCATTCATTGGCCCATTTCTCAGAAAACGCTAGTTGGATCTTGGAATATTTTATGGGTGCAATTCTGCAAGCGACGCGGTCCAAGATCGAACTAAAAAGCCGCGTGTCAAAAATATAAAAAAATATCAAAAAATCAAAACATCATCCCATCCATCTCATCTCATCTAGAAAAACCAAATCACGAATCAAACCAAAACTTACCATATTTTCAAATCACCATTAAATCACGCCATTATCGCCATTCTCAACATTCAATCAATCCATCTTCAGCCGTGCGTTTCGCGCAAATGTCCTTAATGCACTACCATATATTGTCTTGGTCTATTCAATCTACACACAAAAAAACTAGTCACCTGAAACCAATGGCGTCTGTTCAGAGACAATCTCCACACTAACGTCATCACCTTCATCCGCTTCAGTTTCTGAAGCTCTAGAAGTCGATGTTGCACTCTGTTGTTGTCCATGAGGTAAGGCATAACCCATAGACTCAATCTTTTCAAGAATCTGATTGCGTGCAGTCTCAGCAACTTCAGTCACTTCTTCATTAGTGTTGACATTATCCATCAGAATAGGAGGCAACACTTCAACAAGAATCTCTCCACTAGAGAAGATCTTGTCTCTTGAGTTGAAGATATTGCTGTAGTTGGCCACGGCAACAGGAATAATGGGGATCTTGGCTTGTTTAGCCAAATGAAATGCTCCTTTTTTGAATGGAAGCATATCCAACTTCTTGGTAGCAGATCTAGTGCCTTCAGGGAACATAAAAATGGATCTTTGTTTCTGTTTCAATCCAAGAAGGGCACGATCCAACACTTTTCTAGCCTTTTCTCCCTTAGCTCTGTCTAAGAAAAATGTACCAGAAGCAAGCATGAACCAACCCAAGAAAGGAACATATTGCAATGCTTTCTTTGCTGTCACGGTATATCCTGGCATAAAGATCTTTCCTAACATCAAGATGTCTAATGCTGACTGATGGTTGGAAATGACTATAGCTGGCATTTTATGCAAAAGATGTTCATTCTTGATTTTGATTTTGATATTCAACAACAGCGAGAATGAATAATAAAACGCCCTGGCCACTGTGTATTGGGCATATTCTGGTTTTCCAATGATTCGAAGGATAATGGAGGCAAAGACTCCATAAAGAGCACAAAGTGCTATAAGTGATCCGAACAAGAAGGATTTGGCGTAGAACTTCAATGTTGCCAAAAATCCCATTTCTTTACTGTATTGATTTTTTGGTTTTTCACGTTGTGGGAACAAACGAGAGGTTATTTTCTTTTTTTTTTTTTTTTTTTTTTTTTTTTTTTTTTTTTTCTTGTCGAAAGAATGGGGTACAAGATCGCACTTTTTTGCTCCTCTTTCCCTGCCCGATCAGATGAAAGCATATGAACTTTGTTTCATGTTGTGAATCTTTTATGGTTGTTTTACTATTTGTTTTATGTGTGTTTCACCATTTTCGGACTCTTCCCTACAAGCTTTAATGATTAAATCTGTGAGTTTCGGAATTAAAGTGTCATATTCAAGTGGTTTCCTAATCGGGTAATACAAATCGCAGCCACTATACCCACAAGTTGGTATCATTAAAATCTGTCATGGATTAATGTCTTATATCACATCACTTGAATGCTTCCACCACACTGCAAGCTTGCCACCGACTTAAAGACCTTCGCCGGAATTCAATTGTCTTATGTGCAGTACGGACGAATAAAATGAGATGATTTTCCAACACTTCTCAAACCATCCACTATGGAAACCAGAAAAGGCTTGATCACCAAACTCGGACTCTTTGTCGGTGTCGCAGTGACACTTGTTATCGTGGGCAAAAAGCACATTGCTGCCCATAAAGAAGCTAGACATATGGACGAATATGAGGAAAACAATCTCCGTGAAGAATTCGATCTTGACAAAAAGAAGGATAAATACGATGCCGAGGACCCAAGGAGAGAGTCTAGATACATCGGAGCCGGTGCAAGTTACTCGTCACGTGTTCCCGGAGACCGGTTGAGTTTTTGGAGTGTGTTCCGGAGCAAGAGTGGTGATAACGAGGGGAAATAAGGACTCCAGTGCAATAAACAAGTGGCCATCACGTGGCACGGGCGACGAGATCGTCATAAGCCAATTCGTAGATGGAATTGGAGTGGATGAAGTGAGTTAAACACCAGCCACAGAAGAAGTTATCCTGGAGTTCCTGAAGAATCATCACCACATTGGATTTGACTTTGTCGTCCTCATTGAACAAATTCATGAGTAGAAGCTCGATGCCTTTGTTTTTATCAAAGATAGTGACGGATCTGCCGTGGGCAGCGGAGCTTTGGAGACTAGTTGACGAAGTTGGAGGAATTAAGTATGTGACGAGCAAGAAGGTTTCCAAAGAGCGGCCGCTGATGAGGTATTTTAGGATATTGAACCAGATTTCACGTTCATTGACTTTTGCCTTTGAATCTGGTGCATTAGTGACGTTAAGAATCTTCTGGAGATGATGCTGGAGGTCAACCATGAGATTCAATTCGTTGGTGATATTGGGCAAGGCCAATGTATAGGAGAAAGCGGAGGAGTGCATCAACGACTGGAATTTGGTTGACACCAGTTGATAGCAGGACATTTCGATGAGTTTGCTCGTGTCACTGTGCCAGTAATAACCGACTCCGTCCATCAAAAGAATGGAATCTGCGGCAGCGGTGATGGCAGCGTTTCGCAGAGAAAGCAAGATGCGTACAATCTCGTTGATATGGCGGCGGAAAATGAGCTGGATAGTGGTGAGGTCATCATTATAAGTGGACAAGGAAAGTTGCAAATTGGATAAGAATTTGGCGTCTTCGGAGATGATGGAAGAGCGGGCAAATTGGGGTTCGGCAATGGCAGAAGAAACGTGGAACTCATTAGCGTCCAAATCGTACAAAAGATCCCATAGACGGTCATGGTTCTTGAAGAACGGGTTGATGGTTCCGGCAAGGAAACTATTGCAAGATTCAAGGAGATCAATCTTGGAAACGTCAATCATGGGGAAAACGTTGAAGTGGGTCAAAAAGCCAGTCAAGATTCCACCTCCAGAGACGATCTTAAGGACAAGCAAGACAAAGTCGATAATATAACCAGCGGAGTTATCATAACTCAAAAAGAGGATTTTCTTCCCTGTGAGTATGGCGTTGATGAGAACGATAATTGGTGGAGTCAGAATGCCATAAACGGTCATGTCATTGTTACTATGGGGAGAAGCCAATGTTGCAGCAAGCAAATGGGTTAAGTTTGGCTTCAAGTTTAAGTCTGTCGGGTTCATGTAGTCGCCGATGGTGTCGGGGAGACGTAGAAGTGGTAATTTGACTGGCACGTGCATTCCGCAAAAGTTGATCACCAGGTTGAAACTAAGATCTTTGCGGATATAAAGATCCGGATTGGCAGAACGTATACCCAAGAGTTTGTTGCGGAAAGCTTCATCTGAGTATAGTTTATCAGAAAGCGGGAGATCCAACACCGACGTGAGCAACAACTTCTTGATTGTGGAGGGTTCATTTGCACTAATACGGAAATCCTTTTGATTAACCGCGGTGTATAGTTCGTCCAACAAACTTAGGTCATTATTAGGGAAATATTTGTCCAAACAGAGAAGCATCAAAGGCCGGAAATTCTTAAAGAAACTCAACTGAGTAATAATGCAAAGCGCCTTTATCACCGATCCACGACGAACCAGGTCATCCTTAGTATTCTGAACCACCGTGTACATAAAATATGGTTCTTTTTCACAAATATTGTGTTCATATTTATATTGGAATTTTGCTGTAGTGGCATTTCTGTGGAGAAGAAAAAGGGTATAATCTTCGTCTCTTTTGTGGATTTGGTCTGGAAGCATAAGTTCGGGTAAAAAAGCCAATTGATCATACCCAGGAATTTCATTGGGCCATTGATGAACTATACTAGGACCTTTGTCCACGTGAAACTCTGCAGTTATAATATATTCAATGTTGCCCATGAGGAAGGATTTATTGGTAGATTTGAACCAAGGGTTTTGTCTTTTATTGACGTGTCGTACTGCATATAATCCGTTTTCGTGAAAAGTATGTATAATTGAACAGATGGTGGATATATAGAGATTTGGGACTGACGAATTTCTTCAACTTGTTTGTTGATGTTTGTTGATATGGTTATTATTGTTGGGTTCATGAAAAGAGGATATTTGTTTTTTTAAATGGTATTTAATGGATATTTATGTATCATGGATGCGAAAATGCATTAATTATGTGAATAAGTGGGGTTGAATAATGGAAATCCATAATAGATTAAGAATAACCCACCAAAGATGAAGAATAATCGATAAGTGAAAATTACAATAAAGGTTTTGATGTGATTTAGAATGTGAATGAGTTGCATTATTTTGCATTGTAATTTGGTCTAAGTTGGTAAGATATATAAATCAATGACTCGATTAAGAGAAATATTCAGAATCTGGCCTGAAATTGAACTGAGTATTAAGGACTGATTTTATATTAAATATGGTGTACAAAGCATAGATATATACAAAATTTCAGTTAATCCATATAAAGTAGTTGATTTTACATTATCGTATATAAATATATTTTCTAAGCAAATTTTCATTATCAAAGTTATCATATTTACTAAATCCTGCATATATGCCTATACTTATAGTATTGGATACTCCATACCTAGCTTTATTCAATATAGACTATCAAAATCTAGTTCTATGAAATGTGGTTTAGATCATACTATTTTAAATACTGTTTTATAACTTTCGATGTTCTATATACTATTCTATGATGTACTATGTTGTATAATATATTTCCGAATATACCATATATGTAAACAATCCATTTAGATGAAAGATGCGTTTAACTAAATATAAAGATTTGAAATAAATTACAGATTTTAGATTTCGAACTTTTGGGTAAATAAGTTAGTTAAGAGAGGTATTAGATGAAATTATGAGATAGAAAGAATTAATGATAGAAATATGAGATAAAATTGATAATAGATTAATTATAATGATAACATAATGGAATTAGTGAATATATTGATGGAAATATTAGATAAAATAATAGATTGATATAATGATAGAATTATGAGATAAATATATGAGACGAAAATAATACATAGACAATGATAAAAATAATTTCTAGAAAAAAAAAAAAAAATAGAAGAAGCAAATAACGAATTTAGAATTGAAAATTAAAGAGTTCTTATAAATAAATCTTAGAGGATGATATAATAAGAGAATGAAACAATATAGAGAATATAATATTATATAGATAATATATAGAATGTAATAATATATATAATGAAATAATTAGATAATGAAATAGTAAAGAATTGTCATAAACGACTAGATCGATTAATTAAGAATAGATAAGTGCAAAATAGAATCATGAAATGATTAAATATTATGATTTATATAAGCAAATGCTTGAAAAGTATAGAATCTTTAAATATAAGATTATTCATATAAAGTATATAGTATAGTATAGTATAGTAGTATAGTATAGTAGTATAGTATAGTAGTATAGTATAGTAGTATAGTAGTATAGTATAGTAGTATAGTACAGTAGTATAGTATAGTATATTTTATAATACTATAAGAATTCTCAGCATCAAATAATGAAGTATAGATATTTTTCTATATAAATTCCTCTAATATAGTATTATTGTCTATATTCAATGTCAACTAGGTGGATACCCCTTTGTGTCATTTTTATGCTTACATAATCAAATAGCATCCGTACACCAGCTTACCCCAGGACAATCATGCCCTCAGCAAAAAGAGCAGAATAACAAGGCATGACCATATAATTAGTAACATTTAAATTCTGAGATTCTCAGGAGCATTCCAATGCCTTTTGTGTTTTCTTTAGAAGTATAATACTTGAAATATAATACCTTACAAATATATATCATCCTGCATATAATTGTTGTTATAAAGTAGTATAGATATTTAGATCTTATGATAATACGAATATAGAATTCAAGCAATAGTAGAGAACACTACTTTCGCATTAAGTATAGAACAGAAAAGTATCCACTTAATTAAAAATGGTCTAGTCGAAAGTAGAAAAAAACATAAAAAAGTAGGGCTAAAACTTTCAGCAGTCAGAATATGGAAAGTTTTCCATGACTATAATTTCAAAAAGGAATACATGTGCAATAATTAAATTGATTTACTTTGATAAGTCTTTCATTAATCACCTTTTATGAAGTTCATTACAGTATTATACAGCTTAAAAAAGCCTGAGTAACTTCTTATAAAGCGTTATATTCTTTTTCTTTGTTTTTAAAATATGTCTAATTATTACTTGCATCTAAAAAATCTATACTATAACTATTTAACAGAATCGTTGGTTTTCTTTACTATTGTTGTTTTAAATTCATACATTATTAATATTCATCTTTACATGTTGAATACCATAACTCTTCAAATGAATTATGAACAATTATGGATTATCTACAATTATTGATTATTAAAGAATGTGCAATTTTTTATGATTATCAATCTCCCCAAATATTCATCTATTATTGATTTCATGATTTCATGATTTTTTCATTTTTTTATTATGTTATTGCTGTAATATGCGCTATATCAACATTAAATACTACATTTTGAACAAGATCTTACATTAATTTTCATATATACTTGGGCTCTTCATTTCCATATATAATCGAATCTTATTTGAATAAACTTTTCAAAGAAAAAAGAATACATATTATATTTCTTACTATATTATTATATTTCTTACTATATTATTATATTTATTCTATATTTATATAGGTATTCTTTAATATATTAGTGATTGAATATTATATTAATCTTAATGTTAATCAAGATAAACTGAAAAGTAAATATTATATTTGGATTAATTATGGCTTATATATTGCAAATGAATATGGTATACTAAATTGACCATTTCTATGTAATTAAATAATGAACATACCAAAGGAAAATCATACTATATTGTTTTATTTATTAGTTAATCTCTTTTTATACTTTTTTAAAATTAAAATAATATTATTTAAATATATGATTAATATATAAAATTACAAAATAATTATATCATAAGTTAATTATAATGAAATAAGAAATCAAACCAAAGAAGGAATATTTTAATACATTATATTAAATCTGTATAGAATATAGAATAGAATATAGAATAGAATATAGAATAGAATATAGAATAGAATATAGAATAAAATATAGAATAGAATATAGAATAGAATATAGAATAGAATATAGAATAGAATATAGAATAGAATATAGAATAGAATATAGAATAGAATATAGAATAGAATATAGAATAGAATATAGAATAGAATATAGAATAGAATATAGAATAGAATATAGAATAGAATATAGAATAGAATATAGAATAGATATAGAATGAATATAGAATAAATATAGAATAAATATAGAATAGAATATAGAATAGAATATAGAATAGAATATATAATTTACATAATATTTTATATTATCATAAATTTTTAAATAATATATCAAAAATTTAAACTTAAGAATTAATAATTCAACCATTACTTGATCATGATTCAATTGGTTCAATCCACAATTGAATACTGTCGATTATTTAAGGTAGAATTTGAAATATACAAATTAGTATAAAGACAGTATATTGAAGACTTAAGTTAAAATTGGTACTATAAATTTGAGATTGACTAAAGAATCAGTGTATACTTTAATTTGAAGATTCAGTAAATTCTCGTAAAGTGAAGAAACTAAAAATACTCTAGAAGTGAATAATCAATAGTGTAAAACGTAAAATACATCATAGTTAGGGTATAATTAGCAAATGATATTAATTGGGAAATTTGAAATAAGTTGAAAAAGGGAATATTAGTGATAATTGACTTCATTGAGAAATGATGTCAAGATAAACGTTCATGACAAAAACAAAGCATCTGTAGATATAGATAGATATAGATAGATATAGATATAAGAATGTAGATAAGAATATATAGATAAAATGAACAGTTAAAGTAAACAAAAACAAAGTAGAGTAAGAATATGCTCTTTACCCATAGAGGGCTGCAATTAGTTTAAATATGTTTTTAATTGAATAATAATAATGAAATTTTATGTTCACTAGATTATCATAAGTCATGATTTAGTCATAACAAGAATAAAACAACAAAGTATTATATAACAATACAAACGATAACTTTCTTTTTGAAAATGGGGCACAATACTAGCTGTTATAACCCAGAATAGTATACAGGAATAGTGGTATAGATATAAGATTGTAGAGATCAGAATATGGATATGAATTAGTAGATAAAGAGTAGTGGAATTGGAATGGTAGTTATAATACAATAGGAAAGTTGTAGAGTAAAAACTTGGATGACTTTACTGATTTGTGTAGGTAAAACAAAAAAATTGTATGTGAATAAAGCATTGATCACGTGACTTGAATATATTCACATATAGAACTTCAATTTTCCAGTCATTACATTAATTTAGTTGCAGATATTTTTAACGATAATACAGTTCCAGGTTGTTCCACAATTATTTCATAATTGTTTCACGTTTTATGTTTGCTTCTTATTGCTTCACCTTGCTTCACATTGATTCACCAAAAGTTCAAATTGCTTCACAATTGCTTCGCAATTGTTTCGCAAATTTAATTGTTGTTACCAAAGTAGTCAGACATTTCCTGGTCCAACTGTTCGGCAGTCTTAGGCTCGGCCTTCACTGGCTTAGCTGGCTTCTTTGCAGTCTTAGCCTTGGTACCCTTCTTTTGAAGCTGTGTTCTCTTCTGTTGAAGCTTTTGCTTGAGCAATTGAGTCTTTTTAGACTCTGGCTTGTTAGCGGTAATTCTAGCAGCCAAAGGTTTCTTGGTTGGGTCCACAAGCAATTCCAAAGTCAACTTAGAACGACCTCCATCGATAGGAGCAGCATTATACTTGTTAACAGCAGCTTGAGCAGATTTGTGGTGTCTGAAAAGAACCACGGCAGAGCCCTTAAAGTGACCCTTTTCATTGTAGTTCATGGAGACAGTAATCACTGGGCCGACTTGCGACTGGAAGAATTCCTAAATGTTAGTTTTTGTGGAGAACAAATTGGGGAAAGAGAGGCTAGGACCCTGGATGACCCATGAATGAGCATGAACTGAGCATGAACATCAACATAATGATCCTGAATGACATGTCCTAAATGACATGTCATAAAAGACATCATAATGGCATTGTCAAAATGGCAAGGCATAATGGCATATTTCCAGGCCAATATTAACCATGAATAAGCCCAAAGACAAATGCTATCTCCAAAAAAAATCCGTTTATATGCCAGGATTGGTTCCAGGCAATAGTTCCATTATGCCAGCATATGGAACTTACAACGCCATAACATGAGAAAGATTTGACTTTCCCAATAAGGCAGGTCGAACCCAGGGCTTCCTGCCACCATCTCTTTAAATGTTCTTTCTTTCCCCCCGTTTTCGGTCCTTTCGGTCCTTTGATCCTTTTGGTCCTTAACATACCTTGATAGCGTCTTGCTTCAAATCACGTGGCAATCCTTGAACAGAAACCTTGGTGGCATAAGTCAAGTCCACAGAAGGTGCCGCTGGCTTAGACTTTTCAATAGACACGATTTGTTTCTTGTTGGCCTTTCCAACGCCTTTGCCCGAGGACTTGCCCACGGCTTTTCCTGCTGGCTTCTTTTTGTTCAAAACTTTCTTTTGAGTTCTTTTGGAAGAGATGATATCATCCAAAGTCTTATCAAGTGCTGTTGACATTTTTTTATTGTATTGTATTAAAGTAGTTTCTATGGAAAGATATAACCTACTTTTTTTTTTTTTTTTTTTTTTTTTTCTTTTTTTATGGTCTCGAGATGAGACGCGATTCCGTGCCTCGCACGACCACCAGCCGCCCTGGTTCCACTATTAACCATTTTATTTTTATCCATTCCAAAATCATGTCATTTAAATATTTCCTGATATTTTTGGCTATTCTGAACTCCCGGTCTACTGATGACTGAAATTTGGTTTATCTGGTGTACTATACACTATATACTTTTCTGGTGTACTGGCCTAAACAATATTATATACTTTCCTGGTGTACTGGCCTACGACATCGAGAAAAGCACACGTAGCTCACTTTCTAAACTCAACCATGGATGATTCAAACTCCACCCAGTCGCCTACAGTGCAACTGACAAACACAGCCCATCAAACATCACAAAATCGTGACAAAGTCGATCAGGTTCTTCAACTCAAATCTGAAATCTCCCACCTTATTCATAACATTAGAGATTCCCAGACTGTGTGCAGGAAATACTCTGATGAGAACGAATATTTACAACATTATATAGGGTCTGTGATGAAAAGCGGTGACCTTAAGTGATCTATGGCCATTGCTAAGGTTATTGTTTGGTTGTTGTATCAAGCACGTGAACAATCACATGATTAGTCACGTGCTCAGTCACGTGTAATGTACCCATATACAGCTTTGGTGTCAATGCATTGGTCTGCCTTTAGACGCCATTTTGAAGCTGTGCATTTACGCAAAAACAACACCAAAAAAGAAACTAAGTCAGGAAAAGAGTCAAAAAAATGAAAGTTTAAAATTTTTAAATGGAATTTTTTTACGTCATGATCCAAAGTACAGAAGCCACAGTGAAATGCAAAAAAAAAAAAAAAAATTAAACTGAAAATTACCTTGAATCTTTTAATTTAGATATCGATGAAATCACATCTTTCATTATACCGTTGAGCGATTAAACCGTTTTATCTTTTTATCGTTTTACGTCTCATCACCCCTTGGTCTTATCTCTTCGGCAATATTTCCCAATAGAGTAATGTTACCTATATGCAGTACACTGTTTCTGACACAAGGCTGAAACCGTGATATTCGGCTTTTCTACAGCCACACTTGATTTCATGGTTGTGGGTAAAATTGTCACAATTATATGCAGTATGGAACAAATGAAAAACGCCTGGTCATTGGTGGCTTAGTCACGTGAATACCGCCATTCAAAAGAGGAAACTGCTGAGCGGTAATAACGAATGCAATATTCCATACGCATATGCTTTTTCTTTGTCCTACAAACAGAAGTAGTAAGATTGTAATTAAAGGAGGCCAATCCAAATCAATAAAGCCCAAGCAAAAATATTATACACAGAACAAGTAAGCGAAGAAGTGAAGGAAAAGTCATCACCATCATGACAAGCACATATATCAATCGAAAGATTCATACTTGACGGCAGACATAATACCGGAGCACTTGCCAGATTCAATATGGAGATCCATCCATTTTGTATTACTCTCAAAGAACTCAAAGCAGCCAGCGCATCTTCCACCAGTGGAATTTCTCGCTGAAGATTTAGTACCCGGAGGGTAAATAAAGTGTAAAGCCTTTAAGTGGGTCTTGTAGGTGTCACGACGAGAGAAACCACCAGTAGAATGACACCTTGCAGTCTTTGATCCTGTAGACGAGGTGTCATCATCATGTTCGTAGAATGGGCAAATAAATGCCTTTGCGTCATTATGTTTTCTTGAATGTCTTGTTAAATAAGATTTCATTTTGAAAGACGCGTTGCACTGTGGACAAACATGACGGCCCTGAGCTGATGATGGAGGAGTTGTAAGTGTTGAGGAGGAGGCTGATGAAGACGAAGAAGATGAAGAAGAGGGTAGCGACACATGGGGGGCATAAGTAGGGGTTGATATGTCGTAGATATGTGTTTTCGGCTTTTTTGATGCATTTGGTGCTTGATTTGGTAACAATGGAGGGGAACGATATGAGGGAGAAGAAGCGGAGGATTTTCTTTTGCGGGAGAAATCAGTAAACACTTCCGTGTGGGGATAGGAGTATTCATTTGAGGGCACGTGATATGGAGGGTTGTTGATGTTTTTGGATGTTGGATTTGAGTTAAGCATATCGTCCATAGGAGAGACATGAGAGTCACTTCCGTAAACAGAGGAGGAATCGGAAGTTCTAGGGGAATGGGAGAAATCTTCAAAGAAAGGGATTGAATGCATAGGCATTGGGACGATATTATTGTTGGAAGGGAGGAAAGGTGTTTGAGTAGATTCAGGGTGCATAGGATAAGAAGGATGGATAGTGGAGGAATTGACATTTGACATATAAGAGGAGACAGAAGAAGGGGAAATATCGAGAGGGTCAAAATTATCATAATCTGAGTTAACATTGGTAAGGTTGTTGTTGTTGTTGTTGAAGCGGGGAGTAGGCAAAGGGATTTTGTTTATATTTTGAGGGAATTCAAGGATCGGAGAAAAGGAGTTTGGAGGGAGGATATTTGATTTTGAAAAATTGATTGGATCTGGAGCATGGTAATTTTGGTAAGGAAGATTAGACAGTTGAACTGAAGGATCAGGGAAATGACCATTATAAAGTTGGATTTCATCATTGTCTAGGGATAATTCCAAATCATCAGCAGCACAAGAATGAGCGAATAATTTGGAGGAATTATTAATTTGATGAATTTCACCATTTTTTGGGAATAAATTTTGTGTAAACAAAAATTGTTTTTTATAAAAGGATTTAAGAAACTCCACTAAGGAAAAGGAATTACTTAGGACTGGAGCCCTGGCATTTAAGCCCAAGGCAATAATTGGGAGCATGGTGATTTGAGGAAATGGAGATTTTAAAAAAATGGAAATATAAAATATGAAAATATGAAAATATGAAAAGGAAAAGGAAATATAAACTATACGGAAAAGAAAAGGAAAAGATGTACAGACGTTTTTGATCCAAGATTGCAGGAAATGGAGGACGATATAAGGGGACGCAGTTGCGACGGGGAAATGCAGGAGAATCAAACAAAGAAATAAAAATAAAAAAAAAAAAAAAAAAAAAAAAAAAAAAAAAAAAAAAAAAAAAAAAAAAAAAAAAAAAAAAAAAAAAAAAAAAAAAAAAAAAAAAAACGCATCAAGGACATTGACACGATACGATGGATGGAAGTGCGAGAGACATCATGCACCAAATGAAGGAGTCAAAAATACGATACAAGATTACGTAATCTAGAATTAACAAAGAGACCAATATTTAAATAGTGGAATATTTAAATATCCAATATTCAGAATACTCAATATTCAGAATACTCAATATTCGGAAAACCTCCTTCATGTGCGAGAAAAGAAACAAAAAAAAAAAAAAAAAAAAAAAAAAAAAAAAAAAAAAAAAAAAAAAAAAAAAAAAAAAAAAAAAAAAAAAAAAAAAAAAGTATATCAGTAAAAGAACAAAGAAGTATTCAATCCACACCTGACAGCCCCGGGACATCCTCTTGTAGGGTTCGCGTTATGCATGAATTCGCAACTTGATAACGATAAGTGAAATTCGGGAACTTCTTTCCGATTGCTATTACAATTTGAATTTTCAAGAAATCCATAATTTCTACTCCATTTTTTATTCAAATACTTTCAACTATTATTTCTCTTCTAAATCTCTCTATCAATATAATGTACATTTTTCTTGAAATTTTTTTTTTTTCTTTTCCCCACGTCCTGCCCTGCGCGGCCAATCATGCGTCCCCGCGTTATCTTGGTGAAATCGCCGTGCGAATCCTTAAGCGGTGGTGAAAACCCACAATTGTTATAATCTATAATTCCATTTTTTTTTTTTTTGGTCTCTATTTGTTCCGTTCCCCTCGTCTCCCTATTCTTTTTGGTTTTTCCACTACACGTTGCATTTTTCCCTACTGTGGCTTTTCTCGCTTAAATAGTGGCTTTATCTCTTCCTCGGCTTGCTAAAAATCCCTACATCTTAAATTTCCCCTACATATGCTCTCCGCGGTCCATTCACCATTTTTGATTATATCTTCTATGCACGCCAGGAATTATCATGTCACGTGATATGTCATAACCCCTACCATAGAACAAATATACTATTGGCTCTGGGCTTATTTACTATGTAGCTGACTACAAAGTATAAATTTCTCTCAGTAAATTTAACAGTCAATCTGAAAATAATTGTCCCGTTATGTGCACTCTTCCATATACTATTATGCAGTACATTCAATTTTTACAAGAATCTTAGATTACTACCATATTTTGCACGTGATATACCCATGTATTCTTATATATCAAAGACTAATATATAACCTACTAACATAAACCTACTAATATATATCAACTATAAGAGAATATACGGATTAGCGAAAGTAATCAATTTGGTACTTATCAACATATATAGATTTAAAGATATAGAGATTTAAGCATATAAATATATAGATATATAGATATATAGGTATAGATATAAGGATATAAAGATATAAAGATATAAAGATATACTGTATGGATCAATTCAATGTACTTATCACTCTGATTATGTAATCAAGAAGTTTATCGACCACATCAATTGTATTGAATGATTTCATCAATATAGACTTATTACTGCGGATTACGTAATTGATTATGTAATTGACCACTTAGCTACATAATGTTCATACGCTATTGATTATAATGACTCTTTCTATTACTTAAGCTCTTTCGGTTCATAAACAATTATTAACGAATCATACATCACACTATATACTATTCTATATACTATTCTATATACTATTCTATATACTATTCTATATACTATTCTATATACTATTCTATATACTATTCTATATACTATTTACTCTTCTAATATATCCAAATGTCTGATACTTGAATTCAAATTGGCTTTATGAAGTGATAAATTGAACTTCTGCTCATCTAAGGCTTATATACAATATGGTTTGTTTGATTTATCCCTAAAATATAGTCCTTTTGAAAGGCATATATCTTTAATTCTGCCCATATTCTAGATTCCGTATCTTTGAATCTGGTATAATTGTATAAGAATACAATAGTATTTTAGAAGATTTTTATATATTAACATATATATAGATAGTCATCATTGTATTGTATAGTATATATAGTATGTATAGTGTGTATAGTATGTATAGTATGTATAGTAATGCTCTATACTATAAATTAGTATCCCATCATATTTTTATGAGTTCATGGTTTTAATCAACGAATTTATTTGAATGTCTTCTTGATTACGTAATCAGTGATTACATAATCGATGATATTATAGATAAGTATCAATTTCTCCTATTATCTCTGAATATCATTCTCTACTTTTCCAAAAATTCCATTTTTTCTTATATGGGCTTTCAATGAAATGGATATTTATATATGAATTCATGAATCTATTCAAGGTCTGGCGTTTACTGGGTCCTCTATATGAATCTGAACAATACATGAAGAAATGATTTTTCTATGCTGATACCACAGTATCTACTGCTACCTTACTAATTGAATACGATGAAATTTGATGATATCATTGATATTATGACACTGATTCAAATGAAATGGAAATCGTTCTAGATCAATTTTAGTGATGAAGATAAATGAAAATTAGGAGAACTAATGATGATATATTATTGATATACTGATGATATACTAATGATATACTAATGATGCTCTAATGACAAAAATGTTACCTTGATAATGATGAAGAATAAAGGTTGTATAATTATCAAAAAATTCAATGATAATTTTAAGTCTCTTTGAGTTATTGATGATTAGGAAAAATTATTAATTGATCTAATGATATAGTAAATAGTCAAAAGACGAAGATAAATGATTAGATAATAATATGGTATATAATGAAGATAAATAATGAAGATAAATGATAAATGAACATTTTATGAGCTTAAAGATAATTAAGGTACGTTTAATTGACTAATTGATAATATGATTTATAATGAGATGATTAAAAAAAGTTGATAAAGATAAATCATGAAAATGAGAATAATTGATTAATTGATAAAATGAAGATTTTTATTAGTGAAATTATTTATTAGAATGAAAAAGTTGAAGAAAAGTCATCGCTATAATTATCTGATAAAAATTCGTGCTCTTCAAATCATCTTCTTTTTATTACCTGTCAATTCTATATAAGACTTTAAACATGAATCTCTTGAACAGTAATAGTATAATTATATGCAGTACATTTAATTGGGACTATCTTAATTTGCACTAACGGTAAGGAAGTATGCAGTACATTTAATTGGGTCTACCACCTAGATATAGACTGTAATGAATGCTCCCAAAAACATGCAGTGCATTTGATTGGCAATCACTAAATTCCAAAAATGAAGCTATGGGGCTTTCAGTAGTAGAAATTTGTTTATGATTATATGCAGTACATTTAATTGGGGCCATCACTTACGATCTTAGCAGTAGTTTCTTGCGTATATGCAGTACATTTAATTGAGACACACTTACGTAGCAGCAATGGAGTCTTTCTACTTTTCTGCCGTACATTGGATTCATTTACAATCTGTTCAAATATTAAAGAGGTTTATTCATTGAGTCAATTTTTAAAATAATGTAGTGTAGGTGTAGACAATAGGTTATAAGTTAATTATGGCAAGTGGGTAATTATATGCAGTATGATGTATTTAATAGTGTTCATAGTAAAAGTTGTAAACCGGTTAGTTAATTTAAAGAGACTTTTTTCAAGATTGGGTGTTTTCGGAAAATTTAAGTAGGCAAGAATATTCTTATTTCGTCTTATTATAAATTTTTGGTGTCTTTTGTTTTTTATTGTATTCTTCATTTATACCTCCCATGATATTTTCCATATTCGCACAAGATTCTCTAGTTTAGTACAGAATACCAGCTATAAATTCTATAATCCATAAATATTCAATTTTGCTTAATATAAAAAATTCAATACTACAAAGTTTTATCTTCAATTCTGTACATTAGTACATATGGTACTTTTGAAGTTTTTGTAGTACATTGGTACATTAGTACATTAGTACACCAGTACACCAATACATCAATACATTTTGTTTACACGGTATGGTTCGATCCTGCATAATCATATAAGTTAAAGAAACAAATCATCAACACCAACCCACCATGACGGAGAAATTCCAAGCAGAGCATCCTAATGCTCATTACCTTGCTAATTTAAACAATTTAAATCAAACAAATACATCCGTACATCTTTCAAGACTCCCCACTTTAGGGGAGATTCTTTCCAATAAAACAAAGTCTCCCGTCAATCTCCATACATTCTTTCTTTACATGCAACACGTGGAGAAGAACCCGGATTTATTGGACTTTTGGTTTGATCTCATCAATCATCTTAATCTTTGCAAACATTATGTTCGTGGACTTCGTGAATCCATCGCTAGAAATTCCGTTGCCCATTCCCATACTCCTGAATTGAACAGAGGCTCCGTTCCAGCTACTGAGGGTTCCAAACACAAGTCACTTTCCTCGTCTATTTTGTTGGATCTTATCATTAACGACCATATTCTTGAAGACAACGACTCGAACCGTCTTTCTGAGTTTCTCCGTGGTGAGATCAACCTTGAGAATGCTGACCCTAAGATCCAAAAGCTCATTGAACAATATAACGATGATGCTGATGAAAACGATACCGACGTGGATCCACCTACTCCTATTGTTGACAACGCTTCCTATGGATATTTTACAGAAAAACGTGTTTCTTCCAATTCTCGTCTTCTTGATGATCCAGCAGGGGAAAATAACCGTTCTAGCCATTACCGCAGACTGACTGGTGGTAATAGACGTTCTTCAATCAACCCTTCTTTGCTTGAAAGACTTATCCGTGACACAAACGCTTCTACTGGATCGTTCATCACGAGATCCAATCTCCGTGAATCCAGTCACAATCTTCTCTTGAAGTACTTTGTGGAAGACTCAGAAAAGAATCTTAACCTTCCTCCGAAACTCAATAACCATATCATTCATGCTGTGGAAGTGGAAGGTCGTGATGATCCAGATGTGTTCCAACCAGTCAAGAAGTACGTTTTTGCGCTTATTGAATCTCATTACATGCCCAACTTCCTCAACTTTGTGGCCATCAAGAACGTCAACCGTACGGTCAATATTCGCATTATCGTTGGGTTCTTCTTCATCTTCGCTTCTTTCTGGATCGCCTACACTTTGATCTTCTTGAATTACAAGAAAGGTTACCGAGTCACCACCCTCGTTTCTTTTCTTATTGGCTTTTATTGTCTCATTTCGTCCTTATATAGGATCGACCCATTGCTTGCCATGGCAGGACGCTCAGAATCATTCATTCCTTCAACATACTTTCTTCGTCTTGAAGACCGATTTATATACAGGCTTCTTGTTAAGAGATCACTTTGGGTAATGGCATTGATTCTCTTGTGCACGGCAGTGTTGACCATTGTCTTTAGTCTTGTTCCCGGCCGGCGGATATAATACGATACACTATGAAATATATGTTATAAACTGCTCTACACTGTCGAAACGATGATATGGATTCGCCACCACGTAAAGTACATAAGCTATGGAAAGGCATGATTAGGGAAAATTAAAACAACTTGCGAAAAACGCTCCACACTTAAGCGTCATTCAAGTAAGCGTTTCTCTTCTCCTCGATTCTCTGGGCTCTTCTAGCTCTGGCAGCCTTGTTCTTCATTCTTCTAGCCTCAGCCTCAGCCTTCAAAGTGCTCTCACGGTTAGCCTCAGCCTTGGCAGCGATAATGTGCTCAACCAAAGCTCTCTTGTGCTTGAAAGAGTTACCCTTGGCAGACAAGTACAAAGATCTGTACAAGTGTCTGTCAATCTTGCCAGCCTCTCTGTACTTAGCCAACAATCTTCTCAACACTCTCAATCTTCTCATCCACAAAACTTGAGATGGCATACGGGCCTCCTTGGTACCCTTTCTCTTACCAAGACCCATGTGTCTACCGGCTCTTCTGGACTCAGCCAATCTTCTGGCAGAGGCTCTAGAGTGGGAAGTCTCTGGTCTCTTGACAATGACACCGTTCTTGTAGAGCTTTCTGATAGCCTGACGGGAGTTGGCAGAGGCGAGCTCAGAGGTCTCGTTAGGGTCCATCCAGACCTTTCTCTTACCGACTCCGATGACGCTGGCGGCGAGTCTCTTTTGCGTTCTGAGGTTAGCCCTGGCTAGTTAGTATATATTGAATCATTTGATTTGAACCATAATGGATTAATCCATATTGATATGGTATTGGTGATTGATGAACATACATGTTGACGATGAAGAAAAAAGAGCAAGAAAATTTTCAATTTACTATGAGAATTTTTTTTTTCTCAGGACTGGCGGTCGCACTGCGACCCCAGGGAGACGAAGGGGAAGAGACATTTTTGTCCACCTGTATATGAGCAGTACACTAGATGAGCCGCGACATTTTTATCTGCACGCGACCTTTCTATATACACCACCGACTCTTGCAACAGGGAGTCAACCATCCGTTCCACCAGGCTTTCCACCACATTGCCTGTAGATCCAGCCAAGTGAAGCAGCAGCTAAGACATATACATTTTTATTGAGCCTACTAGTCGGGAATACACAGACGTAGCAGGGAAATGTCGCGCTTTGTCGTTACCTTCATTAGGGCTCAAGCCCTAGTGTCGCATCTCCAATGTCGCGCTCCTTCTTTCAGCCCCATGGCCGCACTTCCCACCAACTGAAGGCCTGTCCCCATGATGGAATGGCAGCCCGAAGAAAACTACCGCTCTAACGGATGTGCTGGAAAATCCGGTGGCCGGTGGTTGAAAGTAAAGCACGTGACTGTACATCACGTGCATAGGCACGTGAGTATCACATGCGCACGAGGGCATCTCATCACTGAGCGCCTTATACCACACTCTTAAACAACCCACCATGGCCAAATCGTTGAGATCCAAGTCCAAATTGAAGGCCAAATCCGTCAAAAGAAAGGGAGAATTCACAGCAGCTGTGGAGGCCAGAAATGCTCGTCTTGCTGCCAAGTTAAACAACGCACAAGAGAAAGATCAAGGCAAAGATGATGAGGATATGGCAGTGGAGACATCGGAAAAGCCAGAAATCACTCAAGAACAACCTCAAGAACAACCAAAGAAAACCATTAGTACTTCTGGCCCTAGAAAAAATAGCAAATCCAGAATGAGAAGAAAGAAGAGAAAGAATCCTACGGTGTTCTAAGAACCAAAAATACAAAGATACAGCAATAACACAGCAAAGCTACAGCCCGCTAGTGAATCAGTGGTGCTGGCGCCATGACTTTGGAAATCCTGGGATTATATATATATACGGATAGTTTAACTTGGTGTACGGGTGCGAAGATCAGATGTAGATATGCCCCTGATAGTATTGCGTGTAGTGCACATAAGCTATTATCTGACTCGGATGATAATCAGCATTTAGTATAGAAAGCAGAATACAATTATTTGAACAATCACATTATGGACTCCAAAACAATTGGTATTCTTGGTGGCGGCCAGCTTGGTCGTATGATTGTTGAAGCTGCCCATAGACTCAATATTAAGACAGTTGTTCTCGATCAAGCTAATTCTCCAGCAAAGCAAATTAACGCTTTAGATGATCATGTTGATGGTTCATTTAAAGATACAGAGTCCATTAGTAAATTAGCCAAGAAATGTGATTTACTTACTATAGAAATCGAACACGTGGATGTTGATGCCTTGAGAGCTGTACAAAAGTCCCTGGGAATTCCTATTTATCCAGTTCCAGATACAATTGGGTTGATTCAGGATAAATTTCTCCAAAAAAACCATCTTTCTAGTCATGGAGTCGCTGTGGTTGAGTCTATCCAAGTCCAGAACAACACGGAATCAGATCTCCGTGCCATTGGTTCCCAGCTTGGGTACCCATTCATGTTGAAGTCACGGACTATGGCATATGACGGAAGAGGCAATTTTGTCGTTGAAAATGAAAACGCCGTCAAGGAAGCCTTGCTGTTCCTTGCAGACCGTCCTTTATATGCGGAAAAATGGTGTCCATTTGCTAAGGAATTGGCTATAATGGTGGTTCGTGCTCTTGATGGTGCTGTTTACGCTTACCCAACGGTGGAAACCGTCCACAAGGACAATATCTGCCACACTGTGTTTGCTCCAGCACGTGTTGCTGATTCTGTACAACGCAAAGCACAGGTTCTTGCGGAAAATGCCGTCAAGACTTTCCCCGGATGTGGTATCTTTGGCGTTGAGATGTTTCTATTGCCCAGTGGCGACCTTCTAATCAACGAAATCGCCCCTCGTCCTCATAACTCAGGCCATTATACTATAGATGCTTGCGTGACATCTCAATTTGAAGCTCACGTGCGTGCTGTGGTTGGTTTGCCCCTCCCGGCCAATTTCACCTCTCTTTCCACTACAAACACCCATGCCATCATGTTGAACGTGCTTGGTGATGATAACACCAAAAATAAGGAATTTGAAGTGTGCCGTCGTGCTCTTGAGACTCCTAACGCTTCTGTGTATCTCTACGGTAAGGAATCGAAGCCAAAGCGGAAAATGGGTCATATCAACATTGTGGCGTCTTCCATGGCCGAAGCTGAGTCCAAGCTCCGCTACATTCGTGATGGAGACTCTACAGAATCGCCAAAATCCACTGAAACTTCCCCTAAACCGCTTGTTTCAATTATCATGGGCTCCGACTCTGATCTTCCTGTGATGTCCGTCGGTGCTAATATCCTTAAGAAATTCGGTGTTCCTTTTGAAGTGACTATCGTCTCAGCACATCGTACTCCTCATCGCATGTCCAAATTTGCCATTGAAGCGGCATCTCGAGGAATTAAAGCTATCATTGCCGGTGCTGGCGGTGCTGCTCATTTACCAGGAATGGTTGCTGCTATGACTCCACTTCCTGTCATTGGTGTTCCTGTAAAAGGATCTACTCTTGATGGTGTGGATTCTTTACATTCTATTGTTCAAATGCCTCGTGGTATTCCTGTTGCTACTGTGGCTATTAACAATAGTACTAATGCTGCTCTTTTGGCTATTAGGATATTAGGTGCTTCCGATTATAAATGGTTACATGAAATGAGTCAGTATATGCATCAAATGGAGGAGGAAGTTTTGGCCAAGGCAGAGAAGTTGGAGTCTGTGGGGTATGAGAAGTACTGATGCTGCATGCTGAGGCCGTAGGTCTCAGCATGTAAGTGCTCTCTGATAAGTGACTGTATTCATGTAAGTGACTACTGAATATAGCATGCTGAAACAATCTTGAAACATTTTCGAAACCATGAACATAAGTATCTTCTCCATACCAAATATTCTACGACATTGTACAGTAAGCGTAGAAGCTAAGCAATTTATACCATATACAGAGCCATATTAAATATATATGCCAAAATATTCAAGTTTATTAATAACATAATAACCATTTTCATAAAATTCACTATAATTTTTAGTACTGTATGTGTAGTATTATATTCTGATTATGTAATCAATGTATAACTGAAGTTATCAAGGCGTAAATTCTGATTACGTAATCAATGTATAACTGAAGTTATCAAGGCGTATGTTCTGATTACGTAATCAATGTATTATTTTTGTTATCAAGGCGTACATTTTGATTCATATATGATGGATTTACTATACAAATGGATATACTATACAAATGGATATACTATACAAATGGATATAGTATATATATACTGTATATATATAGATTTATAACTCCATAGAGAATCCATTAAATTGATCCATAGATCTATAAACCCAAAATATATAGTAGTGGAGCCATTCAAGATCTGTGTAAAGAATTACAGATATATAGATTTAATAAAGATTAATAGATTTATAGTGGAGTAAAGTGGAGTATAGATGAGTGTACCCATAGATCTATGGAATATAGCATATTATCATAAAATCATGAATTATCATATAATAATATCATAATAACATGATTAATAGAATCCCGATTACAATATTATCATAATATAATCATAATATAATCATAATATAATCATAATATAATCATAATATAATCATAATATAATCATAATATAATCATAATATAATCATAATATAATCATAATATAATCATAATATAATCATAATATAATCATAATATAATCATAATATAATCATAATATAATCATAATATAATCATAATATAATCATAATATAA